>PVKP010031154.1:0-27219 GCA_004027715.1 Plecturocebus donacophilus | reverse complement strand
AAAAAAAAAAAAAAAAAAGCCAGGTATGATGGTATGTGCTGTAATTCCAGCTACTCAGGAGGCTGAGGCCGGAAAGTCACTTGAACTCTGGAGACGGAGGTTGCAGTGAGCCGATATCATGCTACTGTACTTGGACTCTAGCCTGAGTGACAGAGGGAGACTCAGTCTCCAAATAAATAAATAAATAAGAAAAAGTTTTTAGGGGCAGGATTTTTTGGAGGCTTTCGTATGCTAACACTCATGATAAATCTTTAAGAAGCAGCTAATATTCAGTGTTTCTCAAGTGCTCTTGACCATGTAATTTTTTTCCAAAGGAACATCAATTAATGTTTAAAAGAACTGTGAAATATTGACAGGGGTCTCTCTGAGCTCTTTTAGCCTGAAGTGGACATAGCAGGGGCTTGTTTCCATCAGTAGTTCAGATGCAACTGGCCAAACTGAAAATACACCCCTCCTTCTCTAGAAACTACTTGGGGTGGGTGGTCTCCAGGAGGCAGAAATAGAAATAGCAGCATAGGGTTTTATAATTGGTGTCATAAATCCAGAATCAATATGCCATTGGAGGAACATTAAAACCAAGACATGAAGGAAGACTTTTCTTTAGACTCCAAAGTGAGGAGATGAAGGCCAACAGTTATTTCATAGCCAAGACTGTCATGACGGAATAACCCAGACGGCAGACCAACTTTTAGCTATGTGGTTCTACTACATAATGTAACAACTGGTAAATTAATGGACCGTAGAATGTTTGAGTTGGAAAAGACCTTAGATATTATTTCATCTATTTCTTTTATTTGATAGATGAAGAAATGGAGAACCAGAGATGTTAGGTGACTTGCAAAGGTCACACAGTTAGTGAGTGGTAATGCTGAGGCTAGACCCCAGATGTCACCTCAGGACACTTTACAGTCATAACTTGCTGGGTTTGTTATCTCTGTGAAGACAATCTGATACATCGCCACCTGCCCTCCCTCCGTGGACCCTCATAGGCAGACTAACTGGGTGAAGAAGTGGCACATGAGAAGGACGAGGAGAGCTGAGAGCAGAAGCAATTGCTAAAGCACTAACTTCAGATGGCTTAAGAGATGGGGCAGTGGGTCCTAGTTAGGCAAAAGCCAAGGAACAAAAGGGAGAAGAGACTGGGCCATGAAAACAAGGTGCCAGCCTAGGGTCTGCCACGGCACAGCTCTCAGCAGGCTGAACGGAGTCCAAGAGGTGGCAGTGGCGGCAGACTTGTCTGCAGAATTTCAGATATGCTGGCCTTGAACTTTTCCCCTCTAGCTTCAGCCAGAAGGACCACCAGCTGTGCCCTGCAGACCGGGCTACAGAAGGGAAAGGGCAGAGGAGAAGGGAGATTTGGGGAAGAATTCTAGAATGGAGGCCCCAGCAAGGAAAACAAGAGAAATAATGGTGCCATTGCTATTTGTCTTCATTTGGAATGGCCAGAGAGGGAGAAGCCAAAGGAAGAAAATTTCTGCTTCCTTGAAGAGAGGAAGCTGGCAGGAAGAGCCTTCAGGGAAAATTCTGGCTAGGATCTGTTTTAGGAAAGAAGGGAGCAGCTGCTCACCAGCTGCTGATTATAGGCTGGAGACCCTGATTAACAGCTCAACAGGCACAAAGCCAAGGTTAAGATTCACAGGAATTCAAAGCCTAGGACCTGGGGAGGCTGAAGGGAGCCTTAGACCAGGAGAGGAAGGGGATTTATTTTGGAGACTGGGGCCATGTAGCTGGCAGGACTTGAGTAATTTTGGTGAGCAAGCTCAAGTTAAAGCCTGCTTGTTTTCTTCAGGGTGGTCAGTTTACAAAGTTTGGGGGTGTATTGACAGTTCCTGTAAAAGTGACAGACCTGTTTGTGGGTCTGGGGGTCTGGTAATTTAAGGGTCACATAGATTCTTAGTAAGAGGAAATGGGGGCCAAATACCAGACTTGCTTCTTCTTCTTCTTTTTTTTTCTAATAGAGAAGCGATGAGTTTTAACCTCAGAGGAGTAGACATGTTGTATATCTGGCTCAAGAAATCTCCTTTAAAAATATTTACTTGGGAAGTGCTTATGGCATAGATGATAGAAACTGAAAAGTAAAAGAACACCATTCAAATATTAAAACATGACATCTTTTAGTAAAAATGAACAAAAAAAACCCCACCCTAACAAAAGCAAAAAAAGATCATGTTTTTGGCCTGTTGACTGGACAAATACTCTGTTCTAGATGCGTAGAGTAGCCCAGGTTTGATGTCAGAGGTGCTGGCTTCAAATCTCAGCTCTGGTATCACCAATTGTGAGATACTGGGTCAATTACTTAATCTTTTTTCTATGCCTTTCCATTAAAAGCAGGCCTATGAGCAACACCTACCTGACAGAATTGTGGGACTAAAGGACATAATATGAAAGTGATTTTGGATACTTAAACCCATAGTTGAAAGATTAGCCAATTTTACTAATATTAATAGGTACATAGTCAGAGATTTCTAGATATGGCATTTGATTTTGTGAGGCATTTACATTAAACTGTGGTGTTTCTGTGAATATGGCAATTACAATTTTTGAAGCATCTTATTACATGTCCCTTGCTGTTCCACCACTTTGTCCCTCCACAGTCTCTGTGTTAGACAGTATTATTTCTTATATTCATGCATAGAACATGTCTACATTATAGCCAGCCTCATGCTTGGGATTCTATGCTTTTATATCTTTTCTGGAAGAGGTAAGAAATTTGTAAAGAATATTTTTATGCCCATGAGGTACTACAGGCAAACTGAAATCTGCTAATAAGATAACCAAAGCAAGTTTTGCTATGACTTGATGAGAGCTGAGTATATAATATAAAACAAAGAATATCTGAAAACTATTTGCATATAAAATGGACTAAAAGATTTATTCTATTTTCTATTTTTCAAAGTGCTGGAAAAGTCAATGCTTAAATATTTTTATCAAGTATTATCTGAAACAAAATTGGCAGGCATATATATATATTTTTTCCTCTTAACTCTAAGTTAGTAGACTCTACCTTCTATCAAATATTCCCAACACTTGTAGCACATAAAATCAGGCATAAATTTCCTAAAAATGCTGGACATGTTTTAGTATTTTAATGATAAAACCCAGATGTACTGTTTTACATGCCCTGGAAGAAAAGAAACATACAACCTTACACAGGACTGTCACCATTTTAAATCTGATTAAACTCTACACCAAACAAGGAGTGGAAAGAGTATGAAGTTTGTACAAACAATCCTTTAAAGATTATTTTTCAAATCCACTTAAATGTTCTAGAAAACTTCTGAAATGTGAATCAGCAATATTTATTTACATTCCACCCCTGGACTGAAGTATTAGTTTGGGGTCATGTCTTGGTGCTTAGAGCAGGAATTGTGATGATGATTAGTTTGGTTCTCCAACCTGTGTTTTGAGGCCCACATGCAATGAGCCCCACTTCGATCACTTATGCATACATCAATGTTATTTAGAACCCAGTGATTCTTAAATGTAGCTTGGTTTGAGAGTTTCTTCAAAATATCCTATTGTAGACTCCACAGTTTACTGTCTAATTCAGTGGATCTGGGAAGGGGAATAGGAAACAGTCCCTACATAAAGTTTTCCTAAGTGATTCTAATAAAGGCTTGTATTTGAGAATCACTGATCTAGGGCCCTGGCTACTTAAAACCTTTAATATGCATGGGGATCTTAATTAAAATACAGATTATAATTCAGTGGGTGGGGGTAGGAGCAGAAGATTCTGCAGTTTCAATAAATTCCCAGATGACACTGATGTGCTGGTTGGGGGACCATACTTTGCATTTTGTTCTCGTCTGTCTCTTCCAATCTGGAATAGTGCCCCTATTGTTCCCTGTCTTCCATGTCCTTATGTAATTTCAAAGATTTACAGGTCTGACATTCTGTAAGATGGCTCTTAGCCTGGGTCTGTCTGATGTTTCATGACAAGACTTAGGTGATGCTGTCCTGGCAGAAATACACAGAATGAAGCTGGGCTCTGCTTGGTGCATCACCCAGAGGATACATGATGTGGAGGGTTTGCACCACTGATGATGTCAATCTTGATCACCTGGTCCGATTGGTGTCTTCCAGGTGTCTCTGCTACACAGTTACCATGTTCCCTCTGGTAATTTATTAGTATTTGTGAGGCCCTATTCCAGGAATGCACCAATATCCCACTTCTCATGTGTCCTCTATTACCTGCTTTCATTGACAAATACTACCGGAATCAGCCACCTCTATGACAGCTACCAAATGGTGATTTATATTTCCTTCATTATTTCTATATTTATTAGTTTCATTCTTTGATAAGAACTTTCCTTTCTCTTCCATTTATTTAGTCACATATTCATTTAAACTGGCTTAGTCAAATGGATTATAATGTTTTTCATTATACTGGAATCCATTACTCTATTTATTTTGAAGCTCGAATGATCTCAAAGTGGCACCTGGTTCTTTTGATGTTTCCATTATCATTGGAATATTTCCTTGGTTTCTGGCATAATAAGATGTTTCAGATTTATCTTTAATTTTTCCTGTCCCAGTCATGAGACCAGCCATTTTTGCCAAGAAGCCCTGATTTCTTTTTAGTAAAGAATGGTATTCAGAATCCAATATCCATGTGTTTAATATGCTCATTGCTACTGGAGTGCCATTGCTTTGAGTTTTCCTAAGCAGACAGAACTTGAAACACACACACACACACACACACACACACACACATAACGATTCCCTTATTTATCTGTGTATATACACTATAAAAGCATACATTCATAATAAAATCTATATTTTAGATTTTAACACCTCAAAGTTCTTTCTAGCCTTCTTCTTTTCTGTGTTTGTATCATTTCCAGCATTGAGAGCCTGGCTTTTGTATAGTTATCTTAAATATATTTGCTTATTTACTCATCAATTGAGTTATCTGCTCAGAGTAACCAATGTCCCAACCATTTGGGCCTTCCCTTCTGTTTCCCATCTGTGTGTCCCTTTCTTCACTCTGCATCCTTGTGTGCTGGGGGCATGCCCCTGACATGTCACTAATGTGCTTCTGTGCAGATCCCATGCCCCTCCCCACATGAGCCATGTCTGCCCTCTGTGCTGGGAAACAAAGGGAAGAGGGAATGGAAGATGGGAAAGCTGCTTGTCCTTTGTAAATGGTTCACTATTGTCTTACATTTGGGCTACATCCAATGGTTAATAAATTTATAATTGTGAAAGTAAATTCAGCCTTTTATTAAAGCATTTACCAATGAAAATATGAACATCAAAACATGTTAAAAATATTGTGTGAGATTGCAGCTCCCAGCAAGAGCATGGAGGGTGAGTTAACACAGCGTTTCTGGACAGATGTTTATTGCCCACAGACCAGGAGATTCGCAGGTGGAGGAGCCCCATGGATGGCCAGCACGGCTGTTTTTGCCAGCGTGGCAGGTCTCTGCACAAAATACATGGGTCCAGGCACTGTTTAGCTGGTGACTGGAGTGCCTGGGAGACACAGTCATCCATTCAACTGATAAAAAGGGGACTGAAACACGGAGCCAGGACAGGAGATTCCTGGGCAAAACAGTGCCATGAATCTCCACACGGCTGTTTTAGCTGGCACAGTGGGTTGCTGCAAGGGAAATCACACAGATCCTCGTGCCTTTTCAACAGGTGACTGGAACACTTGGGAGACAGAGTTACCCATTCAACTGAAAAAAAAAAGGGGGACTGAAATGGAGCCAGGCCAGGAGATTCCCAGGTGAAAAAGTGCCATGAGCCCCCAGTGCAGCTGTTTCAGCTGGTGCAACGCATCTCTGCACAAAATCTCACACCAAACCGGGTGCCTTTTCAACAGGCAACTGGAACACCTGGGAGACAGAGTCGCCCATTCAACTGAAAAAAAGGGGACTGAAACAGGGAGCCAGGTCAGGAGATTTCCCAGCAAAAAAGTGCCACGAGTCTCCAGCGGCTGTTTCAGCCAGCACAGTAGGTCTAAGCACAAGAAATCACACAAATGTGGGCGTTGTTTCAACTGGTGATGGGATGCCTAGGAGACAGAGTCGCCCATTCAACTGGAAAAAAAAGGGGTCTGAGACAGGGAGCCAGGTGATCAGGCTCTGCCAGTCCCACTACCACACAAAAAATAGCAATCTGAAATTCTCCGGATTGAGAGTTTCACAGCAAGCACAGCTGAACCCGGGACAGTCCAGCTCTGTGAGGGGGGGCGTCCACCATTACTGAGGCAATCTACCACTACCGAGGTAGTCTGCTATTGCCAACGTGGCCCACCATTACAGAGAGAGTCCACCATTACAGACATGTGCTGCCATTGCCAAGGCAATTCTAACTATACCCCTATAAACATGACTGCAGAGAAGTTTACACAGCAGCTAGGCAGAGGCCATAGTAACTCAGCAAAGCCTCTGCTGGCAGACTGTGACTAGGCTGCCTCCTCCCTGGGCAGGGCAGCCCTGAAAAAAGGCAGAAGCATGACAGAAACTTATAAATAAAGCCCTACCTCTATGGGACAAGGCATCAGGGGGAAAAAAAATGTGTTTATGAGTTCTGCTGCAGCAGACATAAATGTACCTGCCGAGCAGCTCTGAATGGAACAACAGAGCTCACAGCTCAACACTTGAGCTCCTATAAAGGACAGACTGTCTCATCAAGCAGCTCCCTGACCCCCGTATATCCAGAGTTACCTCATAAAGGAGAGCTGAGACTGACATCTGGCAGGTATCCTTTTGTGACAAAGATAGCAAAAGAAGAAACAGGCGGCAACCCTTACTGTTCTGCAGCCACTTCAGGTGATCCCCAGGCAAGCAGGGTCTGGAGTGGACCTCTAGCAGTCAGACAGCAGAGGGGCCTGGCTGTTAGAAGGAAAACTAAGAAATAGAGAGAAATAACTTCATTATCAAAAAACAGGATGTCCACTCAGAGACCCCATCTGAAAGTCAACTACAAAGACCGAAGATAAATAAATCCACAAAGATGGTAAGAAGCCAGTGCAAAAAGAATGAAAACATCCACCAGAATGCCTCTCCTCCTCCAAGGGATCACAAATCCTCACCAGCAAGGGAACAAGGCTGGATGGAGAATGAATCTGATGAATTGACAGAAACAGGCTTCAGAAGGTGGGTAATAGGAAACTTCTCTGAGCTAAAAGAACATGTTCTAACTCAATGCAAAGAAACTAAGAACATTGAAAAAAGGTTTGATGAAATGCTAATGAAAATAAACAGCTTAGAGAGGAATATAAGTGAATTGATGGAGCTGAAAAATACAACACTAGAACTTCACGATGCATACACAAGTTTCAATAGCCAAGTTGACCAAGCAGAAGAAAGGATATCAGAGGTTGAAGATCAACTCGATGAAATAAAATGAGAAGGCAAGATTAGAGAAAAAAGGGTAAAAAGAAATGAACAAAGTCTCCAAGAAATATAGGACTATGTGAAAAGACCAAATCTACATTTGATAGGTGTACCTGAATGTGACGGAGAGAATGAATCCAAGCTGGAAAACACTCTTCAGGATATTATCCAGGAATACTTCCCCAACCTAGCAAGGCAGGCCAATATTTAAGTCCAGGAAATACAGAGAACACCACAAAGATATTTCTTAAGTAGAGCAACCCCAAGGCACATAATCATTAGATTCACCAGGGCTGAAATGAAGGAGAAAATGCTAAGGGCAGCCAGAGAGAAAGGTCGGATTACCCACGAAGGAAGCCCATCAGACCCACAGTGGATTTCTCAGCAGAAACTCTACAAGCCAGACGACACTGTGGGCCAATATTAAACATCCTTAAAGAAAAGAACTTTCAACCCAGACTTTCATATCCCACCAAAATAAGATTCATAAGTGAAGGAGAAATAAAATCCTTTATGAACAAGCAATTACTCAGAGATTTCATCACCACCAGGCCTGCTTTAAAAGAGCTCCTGAAAGAAGCACTAAACACAGAAAGGAACAAGTACCAGGCACTCTAAAAACAAACCAAATGGTAAAGAGCATCAATACAATGAAGAAACTGAATCAACTAATGGGCAAACAGCTGGCTAGCATCAAAATGGCAGAATCAAATTCACACATAATAATATTAACCCTAAATATAAATGGGCTAAATGCCCCAATCAAAAGACACAGACTGGCAATTGGATAAAAAGCCAAAACCCATTGGTGTCTGTACCCAGGAAATCCATCTCACATGCAAGGATACACATAGGCTCAAAATAAAGGGATGGAGGAATATTTACCAAGCAAATGGAGAGCAAAAAAAGCAGGAGTTGCAATCCTAGTCTCTGATAAAATAGACTTTAAACCAATAAAATAAAAGAGACAAAGAAGGACATTACATAATGGTAAAAGGATCAATGCAACAAGAAGAGCTAATGATACTAAATATATATGCCCCCAATACAGCAGCACCCAGATACATAAAACAAGTTCTTAATGACTTATAAAGAGACTTAGACTCCCACACAATAGTAGTGGGAGAATTTAACACTCCATTGTCAATATTAGACACATCAACGAGACAGAAAATTAACAAGAATATCCAGGACTTGAACTCAGACCTGGACCAAGCAAACCTAATAGACATTTACAGAACTCTCCACCCAAATCCACAGAATATACATTCTTCTCAGCACCACATCACACCTACTCCTAATTGGAAGTAAATAAATCCTCAGCAAATGAAAAAGAACAGAAATCATAACAAACAGTCTCTCAGACCACAGTGTAATCAAGTTAGAACTCAGAATTCAGAAACTAACTCAGAACCTCACAGCTTCATGGAAACTGAACAACTGGCTCTTGAATGTTGACTGGACAAACAATGAAACGATGGCAGAAATAAAGATCTTCTTTGAAATCATCGAGAATGAAGACACAACATACCAAAATCTCTTGGACACATTTAAAGCAGTGTCTAGAGGAAAATATATAGCAATAAATGCCCACATGAGAGGCAAGGAAAGATTTAAAATCGACCCCCTATCATCGAAATTGAAAGAGCTAGAGGAACAAGATCAAAAAAACTCAAAACCTAGCAGAAGACAAGAAATAACTAAGATCAAAGTAGAACTGAAGGAGATAGAGACACAAAAAACCCTTCAAAAAAATCAATAAATCCAGGAGCTGGTTTTTCAAAAAGATCAACAAAATAGACAGACCACTAGCCAGATTAATAAAAAAGAAAAGAGAGAAGAATCAAATAGATGCAATAAAAAATGATAAAAGGGATATCACCACAGATTCCACAGAAATATAAAGCATGATCAGGGATTACTACAAACAACTCTATGCACATAAACCAGTAAACCTGGAAGAAATGGATAAATTCCTGGACGTTTGCATCCTCCCAAGCCTAAACTAGGAAGAAGTCTAAACGCTGATCAGACCAATAACAAGGGCTGAAGTTGAGGCAGAATTAATAGCCTACCCACCAAAAAAAGTCCAGGTCCAGATGGGTTCACAGCCGAATTCTACCAGACCTACAAAGAGGAGCTGGTACCACTCCTTCTGAAACTATTCCAAACAATCCAAAAAGAGGGAATCCTTCCCAGATCATTTTATGAGAGCAATATCATCCTGATATCAAAACCCGGCAGAGATTCAACAGGAAAAGAAAACTTCAGGCCAATATCCATGATGAACATAGATGCAAAAATCTTCAATAAAATACTGGCAAACCAATTGCAACAGCACATCATAAAGCTTATCCATCACAATCAAGTAGTCTTCATCTCGGGGATGCAAGCTTGGTTCAACATACATAAGTCTATAAATGTAATTAACCACATAAACAGAACCAAAGATAAAAACCACATGATTGTCTCAATAAATACAGAGAAGGCCTTCAACAAAATTCAACAGCCCTTTATGCTAAAAGCTCTCAATAAACTAGGTATTGATGGAACACATCTCAAAATAATAAAAGCTATTTATGACAAATCCACATCCAATATCATACTGAATGGGGAAAAACTGGAAGCATTCCCTTTGAAATCTGGCACCAGACAAGGATGCCCTCTGTCACCACTACTATTCAATATAGTATTGGAATTTCTAGCCAGAGCAATTAGGCAAGAAAAAGAAATAAAGTGTATTCAAATAGGAAAGAAGGACATCAAATGTCTCTGTTTGCAGATGACATGATTGTATATTTAGAAGACCCTATTGTCTCAGCTCAAAATCTTCTGAAACTGATAAGCAACTTCAGCAAAGTCTCAGGATGCAAAATCAATGTACAAAAATCACAAGCATTCCTATACACCAATACCAGACTTAAAGAGAGCCAAATCAACCACAAACTGCCATTCACAATTGCTACAAAGAGAATAAAATACCTAGGAATACAACTAACAAAGAATGCAAAGGACCTTTTCAAGGAGAACTACAAACCACTGCTCAATAAAATATGAGAGGACACAAACAGATGGAGAAATATTCCATGCTCTTGGTTAGAAAGAATCAATATCGTGAAAATGGCCATACTGCCCAAAGTAATTTACATATTCAATGCTATCCCCATCAAGCTATCAATGACCTTCTTCACAGAACTGGAGAAAAACCACCTTAAACTTCGTATGGAACCAAAAGAGAGCTTGTATAGCCAAATCAATTCTAAGCAAAAAGAAGAAAGCTGGAGACATCATGCTACCTGACTTCAAACTATACTACAAGGCTACAGTAATCAAAGCAGCATGGTACTGGTGCCAAAACAGAGACAGACACCAATGGAACAGAGCAGAGGCCTTGGAGGCAACGCCACACATCTACAACCATCTGATCTTTGACAAACCTCACAAAAACAAGCAATGGGGAAAGGATTCCCTGTCTAATAAATAGTGTTGGGAAAACTGGCTAGCTATGTGCAGAAAGCAGAAACTGGACCCCTTCCTGACACCTTACACTAAAATTAACTCCAGATGGATTAAAGACTTAAACAGAAGACCTAACACCTTATAAGAAAAACCTAGAAGAAAATCTAGGTAAAACCATCCAGGACATAGGCATAGGCAAAGACTTCATGACTAAAACACCAAAAGCATTGGCAACAAAAGCCAAAATAGACAAATGGGACCCAATCAAACTCCACAGCTTCTGCATGGCAACAGAAACAATCACTAGAGTGAATTAGCTACCAACAGAATGGGGGGAAATTTTTGCAATCTACCCATCTGACAAAGGGCTAATATCCAGAATCTACAAAGAATGAAAACAGATTTACAAGAAAAAACCAAACAAGCCCATTCAAAAGTGGGCAAAGGATATGAAAAGACACTTTTCAAAAGAAGGCATATATGAGGCCAACAAATCTATGAAAAAATGCTCATTATTACTGGTCATTAGAGAAGAGAAAATGAAATCTACATTGAGATATCATTTCACCCCAGTTAGAATGGCAATCATTAAAAAAATCTGGAG
Source organism: Plecturocebus donacophilus (assembly GCA_004027715.1). NCBI lineage: Eukaryota > Metazoa > Chordata > Mammalia > Primates > Pitheciidae > Plecturocebus > Plecturocebus donacophilus. The sequence goes on along the minus strand of PVKP010031154.1, from coordinate 15,810 downwards.
ACAACAGATGCTGGAGAGGATGTGGAGAAATAGGAACACTTTTACACTGTTGGTGGGAGTGTAAATTAGTTCAACCATTGTGGGAGACAGCGTGGCAATTCCTCAAGGACCTAGAAATAGAAATTTCACTTGACCCAGCAATCCCATAACTGGGTGTATATGCAAAGCACTATAAATCATTCTATTACCAGGACACATGCACACAAATGTTCATTGCAGCACTGTTTACAATAGCAAAGACTTGGAACCAACCTAAATGCCCATCGATGATATAGACTGCATAGGGCAAATGTGGGACATATTCACCATGGAATACTATGCAGCCATGAAAAACAATGAGTTTGTGTCCTTTGTAGGGACATGGATGAACCTGGAAACCATCATTCTCAGCAAACTGACACAATAACAGAAAATCTAACACCGCATGTTCTTACTCATAGGCAGGTGTTGAACAGTGAGAACACATGGACACAGGGAGGGGAGCATCACACACTGGGGTCTGTGGGGGAGGACTAGGGGAGGGACAGTGGGGGATGGGGAGTTGGGGAGGGATAACAAGGGAAGAAACATCAGATATAGGTAATGGGTAGGAAGGCAGCAAACCACATTGCCATGTATGTAACTATGCAACAATTTTTCATGTTCTTCACATGTACCCCAAAACCTAAAATGTAATAAAATATATATTAAAAAAAAAAGATCCAAGGCCATATTAAGGAGCTATGATGTTTGAGAGCTAGTGACTCAGAACTGTGATGCCAGGATCCTCCCCGTGACTCCATGTTCCACCAAGGTGCTTCTCAGGAAAGAGGGGAGAGGAAGTTAAGGCAGGAAGGATGTCTTGCAATCTCGATTTCCCTCTTCTCTTCTCAGCTGCATGCACTAAAGTATGTCATCTTTTTTGTAAAACTCAATTAAAAAATGCCTCTCCATTTCCTCAGTAAAGATAAAGGGCTTACTAATTTATTTTAAGAGGCATTTTTAAACAGTAAGATCAAGAGGAATGTGGGCTAGAGATATAAGCTAGATGCAGGAAGACAAAGGAGGGGAAAAAAGAACAATATGTGAGACTATCAAAGTGAGAGACTTTGTGGGTGATCAAGAAGTTTGCACTTCTTGGCTACTCCCCTTGAAAGGAGAGAGAAAGGATACTGGCTTCTAGGAGCTTTAGATCAGGAATGTGACTACAGAGAGGTGACCAGATTAAGAAATTTTGGGAAGACCTATCTCTCAAACTAAGCAAAGCAGGACAAAGCCTACTGCCAACACAGATCTTGACTATCTCTGCCTGAGGACTGACCCCTCCATGTGCTTCTGTTTCTTTTCAAGGAAAAAGAGAGATTCCTTTAAGAAATTTCTCTAGTGTGTGCACCACAGTCTAGTAGGTCAGGAGAAGGGGGAATGGGGAGGAAACATTGCTTCCAAGCCACAGTCCAAACTGACTTTAAATGATTCATTCCAGGCTTTCATTAATGTAAGCTGAACCTTTTCAGTAATTTCATGGTCATACTTTGAGTTGCATATTAACCATGCTTTCCTAAGAATGAACGTTATGCAAAACTGCCCAAAAAGCATTAGAATTTTTCTTCCTTTTCCCCACATTACAGTTAAGTCATTGTGTAGAGAGTTGTTAGAATACAGAAACTTCTAGCTCATAAGCATATTTCTGGGGGTAATCTGGAAGCAGCTGCCTCCCTAAGCCATGAGTCTTGCTCATGACAAAAATTGTCTGATTGTCTTCTTGTCTGGACTGTCTTCCATTTCCTATGAACTTCTCTGTCTATTCCTCCCATCTCTCAAGACCTAGCCCCAGCCTCCAGGGCTCAGTAGAATGAGCCCTTGTCTCCACCTGGACACCCCAGCCTTCACTGTTGGTGCCACTCTCACTGCACTTACCTCCTGCCTTTTTTGGTAGATACTTGTGTCTGTGCCTCAGAGCTTCTGGCAGACTATTTACTCTCCTTAGTGCATATCTACCACAGTACACTGCTTCTAAGAAATGGGGGATTAACTGAACGGATGCATGAGGAAATGCATTCATTTCTCCTACCCCAGTGACTAGCACCTGCAATGGAACTAATATCCTTTTTCTTGTCTTTAAGATACTATACTGTTCCAAGGAATGTACATCTTCTTTCCACTGAGGAAAGTGCATTTATTTTGTGTATCCAATTTTGGCAGAATCAAAGTATGGGCTCATAACATCAATTTTTTGTCATATATTGCTAATTTCTTATTTTTAAAAACATGTTTGATGTCAATGGGAAAAAAGAGAAGGTTAGAACATAGTAGGTACTCTATGTAGAATGTGTCTGTTCTTTGAGACAAGTCTCACTCTGTCACTCAGGCTGAAGTGCAGTAGCACAATCTTGGTTCACTGCAGCCTCGCCCTCCCAGGCTCAGGCAATCCTCCCACCTCAGATGCCCAAGTAGCTGGAACCACAGGCATGTGCCACCATGCCTGGCTGATTTTTCATACTTTTTGTAGAGATAGGGTTTTGCTATGTTGCCTAGGCTGGTCTCAAACTCCTGGGCTCAAGCGATCTGTCCACCTCTGCCTCCCAGAGTGCTGGGATTATAGGCGTGAGATACCACACCTGGCCAGTAAGTATGTCTTCAGTGATCTAGCAATCCTACTTCTAGGTATAGACCCCAAAGAAAGAAAATCAATATATCGAAGAGATATCCACATTCCCATGTTTAATTCAGCACTATGCACAGTAGCCAAGATTTGGAAGCAACCTAAGTGCCCATCAACAAGACGAATAGATAAGAACATGTAGCATATAAATACACTCAACAATAAAAAATAATGAGATCCTGTCATTTGCAACAATATGAATTGAATTGAAGGTCACTATGTTAAGTGAAATAAGCTAGGCACAGAAAGATAACCTCTGTGTGTTCGCATTTATTTGTGGGAGCTAAAATTAAAACAATTGAACTCATGGAGACAGAGAGTAGAAGAATGGTTACCATGGGCTGGGAAAGGTAGTAGAGGGGAGTGAGGGAGGAAGCAGGGATAGTTAATGGGTACATACAATATTTAGAAAAAATATAAGATCTAGTATTTGATAGCACAACAAAGTGACTGCAGTCAATAATAATTTAATTGTACATTTAAAAATAACAAAAGGAGTGTAATTGGATTGTTTTTAATGCAATGGATAAATGCTTGAGATGATGTATAACTTATTTACTCTGATATGATTACCATTGTAGGTCTGTACCAAAATATACCTTATATCCCATAAAGATATACACCTACTATGCATCCACAAAAATTAAAACTAAAAATTCAAATAAACAAATGTCTTGAGTGAATGAATGAGGGAGTGATGGCAGAAACCTAGATAACGGGAAATTGGATAAAAATAGAAACAGAAAGAGAAGTAGAAAAAGGATAGACACACAGAAGATTTAGAAAAGACAAAGAAACAGGGAGGGAAGAGGGAAAAGAGACCCAAGGCTAATTAAATAATTCTCATTTAGCAAGTCAGGTTTTACCACAGACTTGAACCTGATAATTTAACAAGAAAGAAGCAGCTAGGTAAGAAGAGCTAGAATTTGAAAAAAGATCTAGATTCTGATATCCACTGAGCTACTTAGACAGGTGACCCAGTCTCTCTGAGCTCATTGCTTAACAAAATTTTTTTGAAGCAATTTTGGATCTACAGAAAAGTTACAAAAGACAGTACAGAGAGTTCTTGTACACCCTTCACCCAGCTTCCTCTAATGTTAGCATCTTTCATAATCACAGCACAATTGTCAAAACCAGGAAATTCACATTGGTACAATCATACTAACTAAACTATAACCTCAGAGTTTTTCCATTTTTTCCGTTAATGTCTTTTTCTGGTCCAGGATCCACTAGGACCCCACGCTGCATTTAACTGTCATGTCTCTTGGTCTCCTCTAGTCTTTGACGGTTCCTCAGTTTTTTCTTACCTTTCATAACCTTGATGCTTTTGAAGAGTAGAATGTCCTTCCATTTAGATTTGTCTGATATTTTTTTCATTACTAGATTTATGTTGTGCATTTTTGGCAAGAACACCATGGAGATAAGTCCTGCCTTTCTCGGGGCACCATATCAGGAGGTGTATGTTGATATGTCTCATTATTGATCATGTTAGCCTTGATCATTGATTAAGCCAGTGTCCACCGGGTTTCTTCTTTGTTCTATTTTCCCTTTGTATTGATAAACATCTTGTGGAGAGATGCTTTGACTATTTGCAAATACCTTATTTCTCATCAAAGTTACTATTGTCCAACAACTTTAGAATTCATCATTGGTCCTTGCATGCTGCAGTTATTACTGTAGTGTTCTAATGATGATTTTCTATTTTTCTCATTCTTTCTACATTTATTAATTGAAAATTTTCTATAAGTAAGTGCTGTCCCTACTCCCCACTGCCACCACACTGATTGATTTATATCGGTATGAACTCAATATTTACTTTACTCTATAGGCCATAATTCAGCACTATCATTATTTATTTTGTTGCCTAAGCTTCACTTTCTTCATCTGGAAGATAGAGATAATGACAACTGTCATAAGAATTGAATGAGATTTTTAAAAATGAGAAAATGTAATATCCAGTCCAGTGCATCTATTAAATAAATGCAAACTCCATTTCTTCCTTTTTTTTTTTTTACAGTACGTAAAGCCATGCTAACTTGAAGGCAAGGCCATTAGAAATAGGTGAAAATCTGAATTTGAAAATTCTCTTTTGATGTAATGAAACTTTTTAAGTCACTTGGGATCTGACTATATGAGACTGATTTTTAATTAGCATACCCATAATTTGTATCAAAATACATGCTTGAGAATACTTGAAACATTGTTCTCTTAAGTAGTTTAAGTGTTTTCCCAGAAATCTTGTTTACGTTCTGAATTTGCTTAATAATCTATTTTCAGAGATAGTCCAAAGCCTGCCTCCATTCAGCTGTAGGTCATATCATCACAAACTCTGAATTAGTGAAATCACTGATTTGTCTTTGATTCTCAAGGTTATGGAAGCAAATGGAAGAAATCCAAGTTTAATTTAAAATTAGATTTTAAAAGTTTTAGCAATTCACTTTTAAGTTAAGGTGGAAATTTAAAAATTAAAAAAAAGACAAGAGGGTCATAAGGATGTGAGAGTGGGTAGATCTGGAAGTTTAAAATAATTTATGAAATACAGTGAAATCCACTAATAAAATCACTCAGTTTACTGGAACTTTCATTTTTCCATCCCGTTTTTATCAGTAAGGAAAATCAAGAACATCAGGAGATTTATTTTTCAAAACAACTTTGGGGCAGTGAGGTCTGCAAGCTCTCATGTGGACTCCCAGAGATTCTGTCTTACTCAGTTTGGGGTGGAGCAAGGAATCTGCAGTTTTAACAGACACCACCCCCCAGTGCAATCCTGCTGCAGATGGGAAGCAGCATCTTATACTGGTTCAAAGCCCAGGCTCCAGGGCCTGACTATGTGGGCTTAAACCAAAATCACCACCTACCACTTGTGTAATCTTGGGAAAATAACTTCATCTCCACATACCTCAGTTTCCCATTAATTAGAAAATTAGCCCCATTGATAAGATGGAGCTGATGACATGACAATGTCTGTCGCCCAAGGTTGTTGTAAGGAGCAAGTAAGTAGTGCATATAAAATAGCACAATAGTGCCAGATGGACTGGTGTTCAGGGCATGTCTGGGCACAGAATCACTTGAGCTCAGACTCTAACATTTGCTGCATTCACTGGGCCTTTTCATGGTCACTGACATTTACAATCATCATCAGAATTTGGATTGGCAAGCTATGGAGGCTGCAAAATGAGCTCGTTAGAAAGTGTTTTGTGTTTTTTTCCTAGAGATGGTGTCTCACTCTGTCACCCAGGCTGGGGTACAATGACATGATCCTAGCTCACTGAAGCCTCTAAATTTCTGGGCTAAGGGATCCTCTGGGCTCAGCCTCCAGAGAGACTACAGGTGTGCACCACCATGCCCAGCTAATTTTTAAATTTGTACAGACAAGGTCCTGCTATTTTGCCTAGGCTAGCTTGAACTCCTGGCCTCAAGCTATCTTTCCACCTCAACCTTCTAAAGCACTGGGATTACAGGTATGAGCCACAGCACCTGGCCAGAAAGTGCTTAAGTAGCAAAGGCTAACAGATCCTCAGTCAATCAGAGATGTATATGACTCAGAATAGGAATATCCTGTTAGCATTTAGGTAGAGTTTACTCAATTACCAAAATAGAAAACTATTGTATCTGTGTTGAGCCAACTAACAACCAAAAAACATACCAATTAATATTTTGTGATTTAATATTCAAAGCAAAAGAAATTGTCTAAAACATAAAATGTAGAATAGAAAAGTAAGGGTATGGGTCACATTACTAAGAAAAAGTGCCTTTTAACCCCAAAAGGGCAGTCAGCCCTGACTCCAGCAATGCATAGAGACTCCCTGCTCCTTCCTGCCACTACTCCCTGCCCAAGGGCCACAGAGATGCCAGCCCGTGGTTCTTTATCTCCCAGTGAGTACCTAGACCCCCACACAACGTCTTTGCCCTAAGTATTCCCAGACTCCAGTAACACCTGTCTTTTTCAGAACAGCTTCTGATGTGGTCTCAGAGGCTTTTGAGTGACTTTCTGGGGCTGAGGATCTTCATGGGATGCAGAGAGAGAACCGAGGTGATTCACTGCCCCTCAGTGAATTGCCCATGTTTCCTACTTGCTTTGCTGACCCAGGTGTTTCTGCTGAGGGAGTCCTGATAATGGAAGTGGGTGAGGGGGCTGGTTATATGAATATGGTCAGGGATCCTGCTGTCAAAACTCAAAATTGAGGCATGTGGTTTTAAAAGCATCTGTGGGAATGAGGGTTTGGTTGGAGAGAGGAAGGGGCTGGACATTGGCATTCTGGGTGTCCAAAGGGACCAGGATTTGTGGATTGGGTAATGCTATGGAATGGAGGTGAAATCAATTAGGCTTAAGGGCAAGTTGGTGTAGAGTGAGAGGAAGGATTGCAATGTGATGTCTGTCTCCTTGCCTGGAAAGAAAACAGCCACCATGGAAGTGACAAGACAGAGTGACAATGAGATATATCAAGAACAGACAAACCTAGAAAGGGAAGGATGCTTGAAAATCACTTATGGGAGGGTCAGATACCAAGACATCCAAAAGCGGCTTCTTACCTCATTAAACCTCACCACCAGATCTTCAAGGGTATTGTGCTCTCCTTTCTGAGTGCTAAGAATTGATGCGGAAATGGATGCTTTGAGGCAGGGCAGGGACCTCTGTCATTCAGGAGTGCCCAAGTTCTGGGTTAAGAAGCAAAGGTAGTCGATCAGGAAGACCCTGCAGTAAATACTCTGCTCCTGTTCCATCAGGATGCTGGCAACTTCCTCTGGGAACTGGATGAGAGGCTGAAGATCAATCAGCTCCTTGCTGATCCCAGCTGAACTTGAAGGGAGGAGAATTGACCACAGAGGGGCCTGGCTAGCGTTCTGAAACAAAGCAACAAAAGTCATTGTTACACCAAAGCTGGTATCCCCTGCAACAGGTACTTGAGAGCCATTCCAAGTCTTGTACATTCTTTAACCAAATTCTCTGCTTAGTGAATAGTTCTATACTATTTTTCTTGTTACAAAGACCTTTCTGATATCTGTCCTGTCTGTCCTCCAGTTACCTAGTGAGGTGGGGGTGGAATAGCAGTGGTGGTAGTTGGGTTGGTTTTCCATTTTCTGAAGCAGCATTAATCCAGCATATCATTACCCAACCACTTTACTAGGATACTTCATAAAATACCGTTTGATTGATTCCTTATACTCCTTTGCTAACTAACCATCAGAGTGACACGAAATGAGGGTGGGTCTAGGCACAGCCAACTGAAATGGAAAAGAAACGAAGGCTGTGGGGTGAGGAATATGTACATGAATATTATGTGTAAACGGGCAGGACACCTGGGGACAGGGACTCTCTGTGCACAAGGTTTCAAAATGTCATGGTATTCTTTGCCTACCCTTCACTGCCAAAGGGTGACTTTGATTTCATTGAGAGCTATTTGAGGGTTTGCATAACCATCTACAATCATAAGAAAGGAATAGGTAATAAGGAGATGTATCTCAGTAAATAAATCTTACTCCCTGGCCCATAACTGGTAGGAAGAAGGTGACAGGATGCAGAGAAGAGAAGGTGGCGGTGTAGGAGATGGAAGTATCAGAGTAGGGGATGCCTAGGCTCACAATGATTCCCATAATTGGAGACACCATACTTGCCTTCTCTTTATTTTGACACCCTCCCAAGCTGCCTCTGAACTTCTTGCCTGTAACTCATTCATTCAACAAGCTGAAAGTCTATCATGAGCCCTAGAACAGAGTTTTCCAAAGTATGATCTCTGGAATACTGGTATTTCCAAGAAAAAACAGTTTTGTAGTCACCTGAGTTGGGGAAATGTCACATAATCATGTTACCCATTCTCTTCCTGGAAATACCTGTCATCCAGCCTGGACACTGGGTAACAGCAAAGTTCATAAGGATGACTTCCTTCATATTCAGACCCCAGTATTCCCTGACTCTTTTCTAAATCTCCATTGAAGAAAACTGGAATTATCACTTCAAACTACTTCATTTCTGTATTATTAAACTCTGAAGTCATCATCCCTGAATTTGACTTCTTTCTTCCCTTCTATTCTCTCCAATAAAACTTCTCTGTCCTCAGCAACCTTCTAGTTCCTTGGCCTTGGTCTGGTGCCATGATAAGCATTTTAGATGGTACTCACCAGCCAGAGATTCCCTAAGAAGACAGCCTGACTTTCCACCACAGGCACGTCCCAGTCCCCAATTCCGGGCAGATTCAAACCATCCATGACTTGGCTTCTTGGCTGCTATATGATGACACTTATAAGTATGCTATGTAGTGATAGGGCTGTCAGCTAGGCCCTCAGGGTGGCTCAAAGTTGACACGAAATTATTTACTTTTTTCCTAAACAGCTCATTATCCTCTTTTCCATTCTTCTCACACTCCCAAACCTGCATTTGCTTTCCTCACAGTCATTTTACTGTTTCTTAACTATGTGGAGACAGTTAAAGTCATGTCAGAAACTCCTTCAATTCATATGCCTTATATTTCTTCTATCTTCTCTTTCTCTGAGAATGGCATGTGCTTCTTCCCCTCCAAGGCCACCCAGTTTTGTGATTAAATCTACCTTTGTCTCCTCAAGAACTTGCTTCAGTGGTTATTTCCACCTTTAATCCCTCATTTTCTACTGACTTCTTTGCATACCCAAATGTTCAGTTTCCTTTTTCCTTAAAAACAAATGAATAGGACATCCCTTATCCTTTAAACCCCAAATCTTCTCCGTCCTTCCCTTCACTATGCACCTTCACCAGGTGGTCCACAGTCCCTGATTCCTTCTTCCATGAGTATGGTGACTGTATCTTCTGATAAAAAAAAAATCAGGCCATGCTGTGTATCCAAATTAATAGACTAATGAGGACATGGGACAGAAAAATGGAAGCCTGTTTGGTCCTGGACAACTCTAAGCATTTTAATACATCTTTTGAACTAAATTACCAAAAATCATCTGTAGCCAAAAATGGAGACAGTAAAATTATATTTGGTTCTATATAAACTTGTACTAAAAAAAAAAATTAAAATCAGGTTCATGCTTAAATCTCCCATACATGGCCTCCCTCTCCAACTTTCTGAATAGTTCAGAAAGTGACTAAGTTTCCTGAAAATTGAATCCAAATGTGGCTTGACAAAAGAGGCCAACTGAAATTTCTAAATACTGATAATTTATGTACAGCGGAATTAGCCAAATATAGGAATTCTTCTCAGAAGTAACCAACTCTAAGACATGATCTCAAACTACAGCACTCTTCAGAGAAAATAAAAGTAACTCCAGCCAATTCTCAAATATATAAAGGAAGAGATAATGTAATGTAATGCAATAGGCAAATAATGTAAGGTAAGATATCACATTTGAAACTGCAATATATCTTAAGATATGAATCACATACGGAGTTACAATGAATGACAAGTCTAGTGACTGGTGGGAAGCAGCAATAAGAGAGGCCCAAATAAACAATAGAAAGTAGAGGAGGATCCAAGATGGTGGATTAGACACAACTCCAGCACACAATACCCAGCAAAAGACACGTAGAAACTCATAGATCTCCTAGCTCTAACCAAGGTACCAGGTGCATTTCAATGGGTCTGGTCAGAGGGTGAGTAAAGCCCATTGACGGCAGACTGAGGTGGAGAGGGGTGCTGCTTCACCCAGAAAGTGCACCTGACCAGCAAATCAGAGGCTCCACCTCTGGTGCTCCGGTCTAGATACAGCGTTTCCCCCAAAGCCTCAGCAATACACAGAACAGGGGATCTTTGCCAGTCAAGCACTAGGAATTACAAGTGTGGAGTTGAATAAGAGTCTGCAGACTGAGCTATCACCCCCTCCCCCTGCCTGGAGAGAGAGGGAGCTGTAAGCCCGAGCAGCTGGGCAGCCCCTACCCTATGACTGGAGAGAGAGAAAGATGAAAGGGGGAGACTACCTGGTGTGGCTGGGTGGGTCCCTAACCTCCCTCACAAACCCCAGAGGGCTGAAGCTTAGACTCTAGTGGGTTGCATAGCCAGTGCCACAGTCTGAGGTGAACCCTAAATGATCCAGCCCAGTGGAGGAAGGGCACAACCCACCACTATAGGGGTGGGACTGGGCTTCATGTTTTAACAAAAAACACAGGAATCCTACATAGCAACGGGGTGGTGTTCTTGACAACCCAGCAGCACCTACAGGTCAGCTGAAGAGGCAGGCCTAATCTCCCAGTATAAACAAAAAAGACACAGGAAGCTTCCTTAGTAACCTGAAGGAGTCCCTAGAAACCCAGTAGCACCCCCACAGGCAGACAAGTGACCTCATCAAGCAACTCTCTGGCACCACAGCCAGGTAAATCCACAAAGCCAGAAAAAAACCAGCGCAAAAAAGGTGAAATCATCAAAGACCAGAACACCTCTTCTCCTTCAAGGGACCACAACTCCTCAACAACACAGGATCACAACTTGATGGAGAAGGAGTGTGAAGAATTGACAGAAACAGAATTCAGAAGATAGATAATAACAAATTTTTCAGAGCTAAAGGAACAAATTCTAACTCAGTGCAAAGAAACCAAAAACCTTGAAAAAATGTTAGACGAATTGCTAACTAGAATAACTAGCTTAGAGAAGAGCATAAACGACTTGATGCAGTTGAAAAACACGGCACGAGAACTACATGAAGCAAACACAAGTTTTAATAGCCAAATCAATCAAGCAGAAGAAATGATATCAGAGACTGCAGATCAACTCAATGAAATAAAAAGAGAAGGCAATACAAGAGAAAAAAGAGTGAAAAGAAATGAACAAAGCCTCCGAGAAATATGGGATTATGTGAAAAAACGTAATCTATGCTTGATCGGTGTACCTGAATATGACTGGGAGAATGAATCCAAGCTGGAAAACACTCCAGGATATTATCCGGGAGAACTTCCCAAGCCTAGCAAGGCAGTCCAAATTTCAAATTGAAGAAATACAGAAAACTCTACAAAGATATTCCTCAAGAAGAGCAACCCCAAGGCACATTAACATCAGATTCACCAGGGTTGAAATGAAGGAAAAAATGCTAAGGGCAGCCAGAGAGAAAGGTCAGTTCACCCACAGAGAGAAGCCAATCAGACTCACAGCAGATCTCTCGGCAGAAGCCCTAGAAGCTGGAAGAGAGTGGGGGCTAATATTCAACATCCTTAAAGAAAAGAAATTTCAACCCAGTATCTCATATCCAGCCAAACTAAGCTTCATAAGTAAAGGAGAAATAAAATCCTTTATGGACAAGCAATTATTGAGAGATTTTGTCACCACCAGACCTGCCCTACAAGAGCTCCTGAAAGAAACACTAAGCATGGAAAGAAATAAGTACCAGTCACTGTAAAAGCAAACCAGCTGGCAAAGACCAAAAATGCAATGAAGAAAATAGTCAACTAAAATGGCAGTATCAAATTCACACATAACAATATTAACATTAACTATAAATCTCCTAAACGCCCCAATCAAAAGACACAGACTGGCAAACTGGATAAAAAGTCAGAACTCATCAGTGTGCTGTATTCAAGAAACCCATCTCACATACAAAGACACACATAGACTCAAAATAAAGGGATGGAAGAAGATTTACAAAGCAAATAGAGAACAAAAAAAAAAAAAGCAGGGGTTGCAATCCTAGTCTCTGATAAAATGGACTTCAAACCAACAAAGATCAAAAGAGACAAAAAAGGACACTGTATAATGATAAAAGGATCAATTCAACAGGAAGAGCTAACTATCCTAAATATATAAGTCCCCAACACAGGAGTACCCAGATACATAAAGCAAGTTCTTACTGACTTAAAACAAGATTTAGACTCTCATGCAATAATAGTGGGAGACTACAGTACTCCACTGTCAATATTAGACAGATCAACAAGACAGAAAATTAACAAGGCTATTCAAGACTTGAATGCGGAGTTGGACCAAGCAGATCTAATAGACATATACAGAATGCTCCACCCCAAGTCCACAGAATATACATTTTTCTGAGCACCACATTGCACTTACTCTAAAATTGACCACATCATTGGAAGCAAATCACGCCTCAACAAATGCAAAAGAACAGAAATAATAACAAACAGTCTATCAGACCACATCACAAACAGACTAGAACTCAGGTTAAAGAAACACACCCAAACCAGCACAACCACTTGGAAACTGGACAACTTGCTTTTGAATGTTGATTGGATAAACAATGAAATGAAGGTAGAGATAAAGATGTTCTTTGAAACCAAGCAGAATGAAGACACAACTTACCAGAATCCCTGGGACACCTTTAAAGCAGTATTGAGAGGGAAATTTATAGCAATAAATGCTTACCAGAGAAGAGAGGAAGGATCTAAAATTGACACCCTATCATCAAAATTGAAAGAACTAGAGAAGCAAGATCAAAAAATCTCAAAAGCTCACAGAAGACAAGAGATAACCAAGATCAGAGCAGAACTGATAGAGACATAAAAAACCCTACAGAAAATCAATAAATCCAGGAGCTGATTTTTTGAAAAGATCAACAAAATAGACAGACTGTTAGCCAGTTTAATAAAAGAGAAAAGGGAGAAGAATCAAATAGATGCAATAAAAAAACGATAAAGGGGATATTGCCACTGATCCCACAGAAATACAAACTACCATCAGTGATTACTACAAACAGCTCTACTCACATAAACCAGTAAACCAGGAAGAAATGGATAAATTCCTAGACACTGGTACTCTACCAAAACTAAACCAGAAGGAAGCGGAAACCCTGAATAGACCAATAACAAGGGCTGAAGTAGAGACAGCAATCAATAGCCTACCAACCAGAAAAAGTCTAGGTCCAGACAGATTCACAGCCAAATTCTACCAGACATACAAAGAGGAGCTGGTTCCATTCCTTCTGAAACTGTATCAAACAATACAAAAGGAGGGAATCCTCCCTAACTCATTTTATAAGACCAACATCATCCTGATACCAAAACCAAGCAGAGACTCAACTAAAAAAGAAAACTTCAGGCTAATATCCATGATGAACATTGATGCAAAAATCTTCAATAAAATACTGGCAAACAGATTGCAACAGCACATTAAGAAGCTTATCCATCATGACCAAGTAGGCTTCATCCTGGGGATGCAAGGCTTGTTCAACATAAACAAATACTTAAATGTAATCCATCACATAAACGGAACCAAAGACAAAAACCACATGATTATCTCAACAGATGCAGAGAAGGCCTTCAATAAAATTCAACAGCCTTCATGCTAAAAGCTCTCAATAAACTAGGTATTGATGGAGCATATCATAAAATGATAAAAGCTATATATGACAGACCTACAGTCAGTATCATACAGAATGGACAAAAGCTGAAAGAATTCACTTTGAAATCAAGCACTGGACAAAGATGCTCTCTCTCACCACTCCTATTCAACATAGTATTGGAAGTTCTAGACAGAGCAATCAGGCAAGAAAAAGAAATAAAGGGTATTTGATTAGGAAAGGAGGAAGTCAAACTGTCTCTATTTGCAGATGACATGATTGTATATCTAGAAGGCCCCATGGTCTCAGCCCCAAATCATCTCAAACTGATAAGCAACTTCAGCAAAGTCTCAGGATACAAAATCAATGTGAAAAATCACAAGCATTCCTATATATCAATAACAGACAGAGAGCCAAATCAAGAGCAAACTCCCATTCACAATTGCTACAAAGAGAATAAAATACCTAGGAATACAATTAACAAAGGATGTAAATGACCTCTTCAAGGAGAACTACAAACCACTGTTCAACGAAATAAGAGAGGACACAAACAGATGGAGAAACATTCCATGCTCATGGTTAGGAAGAATCAATATCATGAAAATGGCCATACTGCCCAAAGTAATCTATAGATTCAATGCTTTGCCATCAAGCTACCAATGACCTTCTTCACAGAACTGGAAAAAAACACTTTAAACTTCATATGGAATAACAAGAGACCCCACATAGCCAAGACAATCCTAAGCAAAAAGAACAAAGCTGGAGGCATCACATTGCCAGACTTCAAACTATACTACAAGGCTACAGTAATCAAAACAGCATGATACTGGTACCAAAACAGGAGACATAGACCAATGGAACAGAACAGAGATCCCAGAAGAAACACCACACATCTACAACCACCTGATCTTTGACAAACCCAGGAAAAACAAGCAATGGGGAAAGGACTCCATGTTTAATAAATGTTGTTGGGAAAACTGGCTAGCATTGTGTAGAAAGAAGAAACTGGACACCCACCTGTCACCTTACACTAAAATTAACTCCAGATGGATCAAAGATTTAAACATAAAACCTAACACCATAAAAGCACTAGAAGAAAACGTAGGCAAAACCATCCTGGACATAGGCATAGGCAAGGACTTCATTACTAAAACACCAAAAGCAATGACAATAAAAGCCAGAATAGAAAAATCAGATCTAATTAAACTCCAGAGCTTCTGTACAGCAAAAGAAACCATCATTATGGTTAATCTGCAACCAACAGAATGGGGAAAATATTTTGCAATGTACCCATCTGATAAAGGGCTAATATCCAGAATCTACAAAGAACTAAAACAGATATACAAAAAAAAAAAAAGAAACAACCCCATTCAAAAGTGGGCGAAGGATATGAATGGACACTTTTCAAAAGAGGACATATATGAGGCCAACAAACATATGAAAAAATGCTGAGCATCACGGTAATTAGAGAAATGTAAATTAAAACCACACTGAGATATCATCTCATACCAGTTAGAACGGCGATCATAAAAAAATAGGGAGACAACAGATGCTGGAGAGGATGTGGAGGAATAGGAACACTCTTACACAGTTGGTGGGAGTGTAAATTAGTTCAAACATTGTGAAAGACAGTGTGGCAATTTCTCAAGGATCTAGAAATAGAAATTGCATTTGACCCAGCAATCCCACTATAGGGTATATACCCAAAGAAGTATAAATCATTCTACTATAAAAACACATGCACACGTATGTTCATTGCAGCCCTGTGTACAATAGCAGAGACCTGGAACCAACCCAAATGTCCATCAATGATAGAATGGACAAAGAAAATGTGGTACACATACGCCATGGAATACTATGCAGCCATAAAAAACAATAAGTTCATGTCCTTTGTAGGGACTTGAATGAACCTGGAAACCATCATTCTCAGCAAACTGACACAAGAACAGAAAGCCAAGCACTGTATGTTCTCACTCATA
>PVKP010031153.1:0-27239 GCA_004027715.1 Plecturocebus donacophilus | reverse complement strand
AAAAAAAAAGGAGGGAGAGGGTGCTGGACACAGTGGCACACGCCTGTAATCCCAGCACTGAGAGGCCGAGGCAGGAGGCACGCTTGAGCCTGGGAGTTCAAAACCAACCTAGGCAACATGATGAGACCCAGTCTCTACAAAAAATAAATTTAAAATAATTAGCTGGGCACAGTGGCACACGCCTGTAGTTCCAGCTACTCAGGAGGCTGAAGTGGGAGAATCAATTGAGACTGGGATATCAAGGCTGCAGTGAGCCATGATTGTGCTACTGCATTCCAGCTTGGGTAACAAAGCAAGATCCCATCTTGAAAAAAAAAAAAGAAAGAAGAAGAAAAGATAATCAGGCTTCAAGTAGATTCATAAGCAACAGTAAAAAATAATAAAGGAATAAAAATATGTCGTAGGCTAAGAGAAAAGTCAACATATAAACAAAAAAAACCCCTATAAGTTTTTTCAGTTATCTGTTTCAATTTTTATCTACATATTTTTTAAACAATATTTGTAAAGTAGAGGGCCCCTCCATCTTTTTTTTTTTGTAACAGCAGTAACTCATGACCTTTTAAAGTCACAATCAAGTACTGTGTTAGGATCAATGCATTAGTGTTTATATGAGTTCCTCAAACAAAAAGCACTGTATAAGCCCTGGTATCTTTTATTATTATTTCCAGAGTGTATAGTACCTCTGAAAAGCTCAAAATGTACAAGTGGAAATTTTTAACTTTTTCCATTTTATAGTCAGGCACATTATTTACCACTGATGAGGGTGGAAATGAGAAGTTTTAAAAATTAACACTGAATCTGTTTTATGACTTTATGTCCACAATTCTTGCTGCAGGGAAAGGAAGAACAAACTTTTACAGCCTCAAGTAAGTGAACTGAAATATTTCCCTTCCACTGGAACCAAGGGAAAACCCCAATTACGCAAATCTCTTTTAGGGCTGTCTAAGGAGACTAAAATAGATTTCAGTTGAACATTGAAATCTTCTCTTTGCACTAACAAGAGTTCAGCACCAAAGAACTAAACATCATCTCTTAACAAAAAGCCAAACAAGAAAACGTATCAAGGTAGCAATACGCAGTTTCCTCTGCTAACCCCACAAAAACATCATTGTGCCTAGGTGGGTTCTTATCAAGAGAGTCTGTTATTATAGATATAAGACAAGTAAAAACAGACCAAAAAAGGCAATTAACTATGGCCCAACACCTGGAAAGCAACTGCTTTTTCCCCTCTTCTTCATAAGTAAGCCATACTACACATATTAATACAAGCTGATAAACTTATTTTACTCCACTAATTATTAAGCTTACATCCTGATGTGGCCAGCCCAGATAATTGAACTGATAATCTTAGTCTTCAGTAGTAACTTGATCCTTTGTAAAAAACCTTACTGTATATTTATGAGAAAGACAGCCCACATTCATGCGAAACAAGGATTAATTCTAGGTCTTTTACTATAGAACCCCTCCTGTCTAAAATGTTCTTACTGGATCCAAGAGACGGGTGCTATTTCTGATAAGATTATGGTTTACAGAATATTTTTCTCAGAACTAACTCACATTTGTATTTGAGGAAAAGAGTTGTTTTGAACAGTATTAAGTCTCCGTAATACCATGTAAAATCTGTTTTAAAACAAGGTGCAAGAGTCACCAAATTATGTCATTATATGTATGATTTTACTGAGAAAGTCTTTTAGCCTTGGAAATAATTTTTTGAGTAAAAAATACATTTTTAAATAGCATTGCTAGCTGACCAATGAGTACTATTCTCAAATAATAAGTCATCAGACATCATCTTTATTAGTGTCTGGGAAAATTTCAAAGCTAAGATTAGAGGTCAAGTCAGTACTTATGTGGCCTTTAAAAATAAAGTATCTGAACAGATACTAAATCTCTTGAGCAGAAAATAAAATTACTAGAAAGCAAGAACACTCAACAACAAAAACATGTTTTTCCATGGCCACACATCCCTTGAGGTAGCTATATTAGACTGTGCCAACTTCAAAGGCCAAAGAGATTCCGCCGAAGGAGGCCAACTTACTACTACAAGCCTAAGGACATCTCAGCCATGCAAGTTTTAAACAAGGATGAGTGCTGGATAAATGCAAATGCCTACCTCAAAGAGTAGTTACACAGTAAAACTTCAAACACAAACTTATGGAAAGTTTGGTTTAGTCTTCAATTGAAAAAATGGCAAAGATATATTGTATATAGATTGGAAAGGGCTCCAAGAAACATCCGATTTCTGGAAAAAAATGTTTGGAAAACATCTTTCCTATTGTTTAAAAAGGCACTGGATTATCAGATACTATGTGAAGAGAAAGGATTTATCATGATAATATGAGTCTAATTATAAGCAAATATTATCTACACAGTTTCTCAATGTAGAGAATCTCATAGTCATCCTGCCTGATTGTTTATGGAAAGCCAAATAGTAAATAAAGAATTCTGGAGTTCAAAATGTACCAAAAAGGAAAAATAAAACATGAAGAGGCAAAGTATTCTCATATGACAAATAGTATGCAAGTAATATGCTTACAATACGCAGGATTATATAACCTGAATTAGAGTTGATGCTTTGTAAAAGGTCTCTTCTTCCACCTGGAAAACAATGCCATGTGCCTCTGCACTGTCTACTCTCAAGGACTTGTAACCTATTTCACTTCCTCATTTCTTTGTAATTATGCCATCTGAAAACATATTTCTGATGGCTTTTGGTTTTGATTTGAGAAACACCAGACTCTGTTTTCTAAATCGTCCTGCAGTTTGTTACAACTTCTACTTTCTTATAACTCAGTATGAATCAAAACTATTGTTCACCTGCCCAAAACACAATCCCAGATCAGTTGCACTGCTGCACCGTGGGCACATTTTCCAAAGTATGGTCACCTAGACATACGCTATTCAGAAACAACAAAATGCTTCTGGCAAGTTCACTTTGGGTGGGAAATTTTTAGAGGGTATCTAAAAACATATCCTAGTAGCATTTAGGTTTCAGAGTATCCACAAATTAAGTAGCATAGAAAAGACATAAGAATGAGCCTATTTTGCTTCTTTGCCTCACTCTACTGGTGATGAAAGTTAATGAAATTTTACTTTGCAATTTTTAGCATGGAAGAAAGTAGCAATAAATTGAATTTATTTCTTACTTTAATCACTGCCTTAATAAGGAAGTGATTAAAACTTTATCGCACATCCACATTGTAGACTGCTCAGTGAGCTAGACTTCTGTTATTGGCATAATGAAGAGTAGGTACCCTGAACACTCTTGATTAAAAACAAAGCAAAAAAATTTTTTTAACATTTTGTTCAACTAACACAAAAGGAAGGACTCCACAAAGGCCCAAAGTGAGATGAAACTGGGAATTCAGGAATGTAAGACAACAGAAAATTGGCTTTTACTCTGAGAGATTATGCTGAATCCTGGAGACCTTAAGCAATCACACCGACACAGAAATAAGATACAAAACAGGAGATAAAATCAAGGGGGCAGCCAGGTGGAATGGCATGCACCTGTAGTCCCAGCTACTCAGAAAGCTGAGGTGTGAGTATTGCTTAAGTCCAGGAGTTCAAGTCCAGCCCAGGCAACATAGCAATGCCCCAACTCTAATAAATAAATAAATAAATTTTTGAATGACTAATTAAAAAACCAAACCGAAAATTAAAAAAAAAAAACAATATTTTTATTTACATGTAAAGATGTCAATATAGTAAGTAAATAAAAACTCAAATTTAAAAAATCAGCATGTACCTGAATTGAAACTTGGAATAAAAATTAAAAAAAAAAAAAAATCAGCATGTTGGCCACATGTGGTGGCTCACGCCTATAATCCCTGCACTTTGGGAGGCCAACCAAGGTGGGTGCGTCACTTGAGGTCAGATGTTCAAGACCAGCCTGGCCAACATAATGAAACCCCATCTCTACTAAAAATGCAAAAACATTAGCTGGGCGTGGTGGCAGGCACCTGTAATCCCAGCTACTCAGGAGACTGAGGCAGGAGAATCACTTGAACCCAGCAGGTGGAAGTTGCAGTGAGCCAAGATCATGCCACTGCACTCTGACCTGGGTGACAGAGCGAGACTCCAACTCAAAGAAAAAAAAATCAGCATGTCATTCCATTTCCAAGATGAAAAAATATGTAAAATAAAAAAGGATTTACACAAAGATGAAATGGAACTGGAAAAGAAAGAGAAACAGCTTTTTAAAATTCATCACTTGAAAAACGTTTCCTCTTGAATCCTCAAATTTTTTTTTTATTGGAGACAGAGTTTTGCTCTGTCCCCCAGGCTGGAGTGCAGTGATGCCATCTAGGCTCACTGTAAACTCCACCTTGAGGGTTCAAGCAATTCTCGTGCCTAAGTCTCCCAAGTAGCTAAGATTACGGGTGCCTGCCACCACACCCAGCTAATTTTTGTATTTTAGAAATGACAGAATTTTACTATGTTGTCCAGGCTAATCTTGAACTCCTGACCTCAGATGATCCGCCTGCTTCGGCTTCCCAAAATGCTGGGATTATAGCAGTGAGCCACCATGCCTGGCCAATGGTTTTTTTAAGTATATAAAAAATTACCAAGTGCAAAAATAAGACCTTGTCAGGTTAAATACCTTGCCCAGCTTGGATGTATTAGATTAGAAACTCATGTCTTTCTTGTACCATATTATAATGGCTCTAATATAAGTTACTATAAATATGAGTGTATGTGAATACAAATAATCCAATCAACCTTGGATTAACTAGTTGGTTAAATTTGTCTCACAGGAGATACAGGCAAACAATTCTGAAATTGCTTTATATGTGTACTGGAATAAGTAAATACATAATTGGACAATGGACAGTAGAGCCAGGTTTCTCAAGTTAGAGAGAAGTTATAGATGAGCTAGAATGAACTCTATGGCATTTATTTATTTATTTTTTATTTTTTGAGACGGAGTCTTGCTCTGTTGCTCAGCCTGGAGTGCAATGGCACGATCTCAGCTCACTGCGACCTCTGCCTCCTGGGTTCAAGTGATTCTCTTGCCTCAGCCTCCTGAGTGGCTGGGATTACAGGTGCCTGCCACCACGCCCAGTTAATTTTTTGTATTTTTACTAGAAACGGAGTTTCACCATGTTGGCCAGGCTGGTCTCGAACTCCTGACCTTGTGATTCGCCTGCCAAGGCCTCCCAAAGTGCTGGGATTATAGGTGTGAGCCACCGTGCCTGGCCAACCCTATGGTATTTAAGAGTCGCAGATATCAGTATAAACTGATATTCAGCTTAAAGTGTATAGTGATGAATAGACACAGAAACAATTGTAGATATGTACATACACGAGTTAGTAGTATATATACACATATTAATAGTATATATACACATATTAATAGTATATATACACATAGGCAACCTACTTCTAGTCACCAGAGGGCCTAGAATAACACCTCAGTAGCAACAAATAAACCTAGTGACCAGATATAGGTTTCTAAATACCATTCTCCAATAAAAGGAATCAGGAACCACAGTTTCTTGCAGAAATGACTAACTATAGGGCACAGCAGGGAAAATACAATATGAACCTGGACCATACTGCAGTATGAGAAGGTCAGGAATTACTAAAAACAAAAGGCTAGGCCAGGCACAGTGGCACATGCCTGTCATCCCAGCTACTCAGGAGGCTGAGGCAGAAGAATTGTTTGAACCAGGACCCGGGAGGTGGAGGTTGCAGTGAGCCCAGCTTGGGCTACAGAGCGAGACTCAGTCTCAAAAAAAAAAAAGGCTAAAGAAAAGCAAGCCACAGATGGGAGAAAATATTTGCAAAACACGTATCTGATAAAGAACTTGCATCTAAATTATGCGAAGAACTCTTAAAATTCAACAATAAGAAAACAAACGACCATATTTAAAACAGGCAAAAGATCTGACAGACATCTCATCAAAGATACACAGATGGCAAATAAGCATGTGAAAAGATATTCAACATTATATGTTATAAGGGAACTACAAACTAAAATTATGAGATACTGCCACATACCTAGTATAATGGTTAAAATCCAAAACACTGAAAACACCATATGCTGCCGAAGATGTGAAGCAACAGAAACTCTCATTCACTGATGGTGGAAATGAAAAAATGGTACAGCCCACTTTGGAAGACAGTTTGGCAACTTCTTACAAAGCTTAACATGATCGAGCAAGTGCACTGAGTTGAAAACTTATGTGCACATGTGCAAATGTTTACAGCTGCTTCATTCCTAACTGCCAAAACTTGTATGCAACCAAAATATTCTTCAATAGGTGAATGGATAAACTGTGGGACATCCATACAAAAGAGTATTATTCAACAACAAAATGAAATGAGGTATCAAGCCACAAAGGAGCCTTAAATGCATCCTGCTAAGTCAAAGAAACCAGTATAGTACGAAAGGCTATATACTGCATCATTCCAACTATATGAGATTACGGAAAAGGCAAAACTATATATAGAAACAGAAAAAAGGTCAGTGGTCACCAAGGAAGGGAGTGGGGAACAAACAGGAAGAAGGGAAGAACAGGTAGAGCACAAGGGATTTGGGGGACAGTGAAACTATATTGTATGACAGCACAAAGAGTGGCCCCTAATGTAAACTACAGATCTTAGTTAACAATAATTTGTCAATAATCTTTCATCAATTGTAATGAATGTACCACACTAATGCAAGATGTTAAAAAGAGGCGAAACTGTGTGGGAGAGAATGGAAAGGGGTGAGAGCTCTCTGTTTTTTCTGCTCAGTTTTTCTGTAACCTATAACTACTCTAAAAAAATTAAGTTGCCAGCCATGCCCAGTGGCACATGCCTGTAATCCCAGCACTTTGGGAGGCCAAGGTGGGCAGATCACCTGGGGTCAGTAGTTCGAGACCAGCCTGGAAAACATGATGAAATCCCGTCCCTACTAAAAATTTAAAAAATTAGCCAGACGTGGTGGCACATGCCTGTAGTTCCAGGTACTCAGGAGGCTGAGGTGAGAGAATTGCTTGAGCCTGGAAGGCAGATGTTGCAGTGAGCCAAGATCACGCCACTGCACTCCAGCCTGGGCAACAGAGGGAGACTCCATCTCAAATAATAATAATAATAATAATAATGTTGCCAGGCACAGTGGCTCACGCCTATAATCCCAGCACTTTGGGAGGCTGAGGTGAGGGGATCACTTGAGTCTAGGAGTTCAAGCCCAGCATGGGTGACGTGACAAAATCCCATCTCTACAAAAAAAATTTAAAAATTAGCTGGGTTTAGTGGCACATGCCTGTAGTCCCAACTATTTGGGAGACTGAGGTAGAGAATCGCTTGAGCCCAGGAGGTCGAGGGTACAGTAAGCCACGATCACATCACTGCATTCCAGACTGGGAGAAAAAAATTTTAAAACACAAGAGAAAATCTCAAAGAGTTCCCAATGGTCAAAGCAGAATTATTTGAGCAACAAAATAAATAATGTAGTACTAGATTATAACACAGAAATACAGCACCTGGACCCTGCCATACATAGCCACAAGAAATCTATAGATCACTGTATGCTCAAACCTAACTCTGACGGATGCTGCTGCATCTCTGTACTATGCTATCCATGTTTCCCTCATTAACTACTGTATCCATAAATTCCTCCTTCCTCTTTCTTCTCCAGTGCCTATACCATAAGCACTATGCAAGGCTCTCTACTAAACTCTCTCTACCCAAAGTCCCTCAGAGAATTCATTTATTTTCAAGGCCTCAACTTACCTAATGACCCTCAAAATAATATCAACCACTATCACTTAAACTACGTTCAGGCTCTATGGTCACTTCTACTTGGATGTTCCATATCACCTCAAATTCAACATAGCCCAAATTAAACTCATTTTATCAACCCATACCAGCATTTCCTACAAGCAGTTTCACCATCTCAACTTCAGCTTCCATCAATATCACCATATGCAAATCCCAAAACTGCAGATATCTTCCCTATATTCCCAGTTTATCACTTTCTCTCATACTGATCCTTCACCTCTATTCCATTTCCGCCACTTTATGCTCTTATTACTAATCTCCTGAATAGCCTCCTGGCTGCCTGTGCCCCTGGACTAAACTCTGCCTAATTCATCCTAAATATATCAACAGTTTTCATATAGCTAGCCCTCAGTTATTGATCACTATAATGACTGTTGATGATTTTGGCAGACACTACTGTTTAGCTACCCCATATCCATTTCCTTTTCTTTGTTGATTGAGCCCCAATTTTGTTTGGGTACTCTCTACTTCCCAAAATCAGGGAAGTGAGTTCTAGGCTGAATCTTGATTGGCCGTACCTATCATTGCAGTTGCATCCCCCAAGATTTAAGCCTAAGCATGTGACTCAGTTTCTGTCATGAACTATAAGGGGGAGACCATTAGAAGACTTCTAGAAAGGTGCTCCCATGAAGGTGACACCAGAAAACATGGCACTTTCTTTTGTTTTGAGTGGGAATCTTGCACTGCTTCCTGGGCTGGAGTGCAGTGGCATGATCCCCGCTCACTGCAACCTCCACCTCCCAGGTTCAAGCAATTCTCCTGCCTCAGCCTCCTGAGTAGCTGGGACTACAGGCACCCGCCACCAAGTCTGGCTAATTTTTGTATTTTTGGCAGAGACAGGGTTTCACTGTATTTGCCAGGCTGGCCTCGAACTCCTAACCTCATGATCCACAGGCTTCAGCCTCCCAAAGTGTTGGGATTACAGGCATGAGCCACCGTGCCCAGCCAAACATGGCACTTTCTAACTCTGGATGTTGTCGTGCCTCTATAAAATCCCTGGAACTCCTATAGCCAAGCTGAAGATGAAGCTGGCAAACACAGGAAGAAGGGCAGGGCCAGAGTACCAAAATAAGTGGATCTTAAGCTAAGCTCAGCATATGGCCTCTGAGGAGGCCTGTCCTATATGACATGAGTAAATCTCAGAAGCATTACACTAAGTAAAAGTACATACTATAATGACTTCATTGCTATATTGTATTTACATGAAATTATAAAACAGAAAAAATTAATCAATAGTAATAGAAATCAGATTAGCAGCAGCCTGGAGCCAGGATTAAGAGAGGATTGACTTGAAAGAAGCAAGAAAGAAATTTTTAGAGTGATGAAAATGTTCTTTATCATGATCGGGGTGGTGGTTACATTTGTTAAAATTCACCCAACTGTATTCCTAAAATGAATGTATTTTACTCTATATAACTTATATCTCAATAATGTTTATTCTTTAAGAAAGACATCTGATACCATGGAGGGTAGAAGAGAAAAAAAAGAAAGACAATTAGTACCATTGTCGTCAGATGGTGAGGTACCATGGAGAAAAATAAAGCCAACAAGAGGCAAATAAATGTGTGTGCTGGTTAGGTATATACTTTTAAATAGGATGGTCATGAAAGGCTTCATTGCCTTTTTCGAAACAACCTGAAGGAAGAGAAAGGGTAAGCAATGGACACATCTGGAAAAAGGCTTCAGGCAGAGAAACTGTCAAGTGCAGAAGACTGTCTTTTTCACTGATGAAATGGGCGGCCATCTGAAGATTTTGACTATAGTGATCTTGACTTACATTTTAAAAGGATTACTCTGCTTTGGGAGGCAGAGGTGGGTGGATCACCTGAGGTCAGGAGTTCAAGACCACCCTGACCAACATGGCAAAACCCCGTCTCTATAAAAAATACAAAAATTAGCCAGGCATGGTGATAGATGCCTGTAATCCCAACTACTCAGGAGGCTGAGGCAGGAGAATCACTTGAACCTGGGAGGTGGAGACTGTAGTGAGCTGAGATCATGCCACTGCACTCCAGCCCAGTGGGCGACAGAGGGAGACTCTGCCTCCAAAAAAAAAAAGGATTACTCTGGCTGACCAGTTGGATATAGACTATAAAAGGTTAAAGGTTAAGGACAGAAGCAAGAAGCCTACTTAGGAAGCAACTGCTATAAACCAATGGTAAATTAGACCAGGGTGGTGATAAGTAGAAGTCTTCAGATTTTGAATAAAATTTAAAGATACAGTCAACAGTATTTGCTAAAAAACTGAATATATGATCGAAAGAGAGGGGCCAAAGATGACACCAAGATTTGGAAGTCCTTGAAGGACGGAAAAGTCACTTAGTAATACCGAGAGAGGAGATGGTTTGTTTGCAAACAGCAAAAATTTTATTTTGGCCAAGTTAATTTTGAGATGTCTATTAGACCATCAAATGAAGATGTAAAGTAGGCAGCTAGATATATAACTCTGGAGTTCAGGGAAGGGGTCTAAGTTAAAGATAAAAATCTGGGAGTTGTCAGTATATAAAATCGCATTTAAAGATACCTAAGAGACTGAGTACATACAGACAGAAAAACAAACAAACAAACAAAAACCCAAGGGCTAAGCCCAAAGTCAATATAATATTTAAATGCAAAATAAATGAAGATAGTAAAGGAAACTGAGAAGGAATGGACAGTGAGGTAGGAGGAATACCAAGAAGTGGTATCCTGCAAGCCAAGACAGTGCTTCAAGGAAGAAAGATCAACAGGACCAAATGGTACTGATAGGTCAAATAAGAAGAGGACTGATAACTCACTGGAATTACTGGAGAATCATGGTACCTTCCAGAACCCAATCCCATATAAGCATTCCTTGTTCTAGTAGAGTAACACACACTGCTATGTTCAATTTGTACTAATTAAAAATTACTGCCTATTTTTAAATCAAAACTATTACTCCTGAAATGGAAGTAGTATGTTAATCTATTTTAAACATGATGTTTATTTCGGGTTACTATTTGGTATTCTAAGTATTCTGGTAAGTAAGCACCTCTAATGTTTACCACTTTTACTCTGGCTTCATCAAACCCCAAACATTTCCACATATATGCACTGAGTTATTCCACAACTTTTTCCAAGATACGATCTTTATTTTACTGGAAAGTTAAAATATAGTAACAGATAAAATATTTTAAAATTACTGTTCAAAGAGTATTGGAGGACAGATAGCAGAGTACTCCTGGTACAAAAGCAGAATGTCATAGAGAAATATAAATATACTTTGTCATAAATGCAAAAGTCTCAGTCAGACACACACATACAGGACGCATATTATGATCCAGATCTTTTTACTCTGAGCCAATATAAAAGTTGGGCTTAGGGCAGTCATGTTCTTATTTATTTAAAGACACATCTTTGATACTAGACTCCTGTTGCTATACAAATTTTGGTATCAGAATATTCCAAGTCCTCTTCAAAGCGAAAAGGATAGTGGCTTCCAAGTAATCTAGTCCATTTCAAGATAACTGATCTACTGCGAAACAAGAGTTGGTAAAAAAAGCTCCTAGCCAGAACAATGAAATAACATTCTCCCAGACAGGTCCATGTGAACTTAAATTATATAAATAAAATGAGCATATACTCTTCACAAAAGCATGGGCACTCATGGTGCATGTAACACATTACAATCCTAATTATTTCATCAGAGTAAAGGATATTTGCAGTTAACAGCAATTCCTGATATTAGTAGGAAAGAAAAGAATGACAGGCTAGGCGCGGTGGCTCACGCCTGTAATCCTAGCACTTTGGGAGGCCGAGGTGGGTGGATCACCTGAGGTCAGGAGTTCAAGACCAGCCTGGCCATCATGGTGAAACCCCATCTTTATATATTTTTAAATTAAAAAAAAAAAAAGAATGACAAAAGGCATTACTAAGTATGTGTTCATATATATATATGAACTGACTCACCTTCTAAGTCAATATTTTTCTGAGTGCCTTCTTGGATATTTCATTAAGCAGATTATGTTCCTTGACATGAACATTTCAGTCCTCTCAGATTAGATAGTAAGTTATTCCTAACTTTGCACTATGAGGTAAGTGGCAGCTACAATCAGAAAATTTTTAGTATGGCTTAAAATTGACTGTTTTTGGAGATATTCAGCTAGTTAAGTTAGTTACAGCACACAATTCTTCAGTGACAAAGTAACAATTCAGATTGCTGCTACCTTAACTTTTTTTATATATGAACAACAAGCAAATGGTACTTTTCACCTTTCGCTCAGTTGCTTAGCATCAACTGGAACACACTGTAGTGTCCTGCAAATGACTGCTACTTTCATACAACAAAGATTGATTTTGTTAAATCCTTTGTCAGTTAAAAAAAAAAAGGCCAGGTCTTTTGATGTCAGGAAATGCAGAAGCAAGCAAAGTCCACTAAGTAGCTAAATGAATCAGTTACACTTATGTTTTTAAAACAAGTCCAAAGCCTAAAATAAGTAACCCCATAACAAGTTTATTTTAGTATGTTTGTACTCTCCAAGATAACAGACTTCTTTTCCCTTTTTTAACAAGATGTCTAATTAGCATAACATTTTCAAAATTAATTTCCTGCGTTTTGGTGAGAATCTT
Source organism: Plecturocebus donacophilus (assembly GCA_004027715.1). Classification (NCBI taxonomy): domain Eukaryota; kingdom Metazoa; phylum Chordata; class Mammalia; order Primates; family Pitheciidae; genus Plecturocebus; species Plecturocebus donacophilus. The sequence continues at coordinate 14,882 of PVKP010031153.1, read as the reverse complement.
TAGATTCTGGGGCATATGGGAGGAGAAGCAGGGAAAGGATTATTAAAAAGTACTCGTCTGCAGAAGAAACAGGACTATGTAATTCTTACGCAAATGTTTGTTAACTCACTCTGGCATAAAAACAGTGATGTCATTCTAGAAAGCAGTAGAGCAGAGTTATAATGAACATCAAGTTTTTAAATCACTGACAACTCAAGGAAATTAAGAACATTACTTAAAAATTTCCTCTCCCCAGAGTACTAAATCTGTGTAAGAGGAGAGTGTGCCCATCTGGGGTTATATACATATTCAAAGTCAACAAAACTGAAGTCATTTTTCCCTGCACAACAGGAAAAGTTGCTGTTGTTTTCACTTAGAACTCTGGGCAATGAAAGCCATGACTCTAAATGACTCTATATAAAAACACAAGAAGGGTGGGTCATGTTCTATTAGTAAAAGCAGCTAAACACCAAGAACTTCTCTTCCTTTCAAGTAAAATCTAAAAAAAAATTTTTTTAATCTAAAAAATAATCTCATCTTACTTTTGACAACTATCTTTGCTTCGCTTTCTCTAAAATACAGATTAATACCTTTAAAAAAGGCATAAAAGGAATTTATAAATTAGCATTTGCAATGTGACTCTCACACCAAAAGTAATCTCACGCATTATTTTTTCCCCTGTAGTATGAACTAAATAAAATATTCAAACTTGATTCTGCTGAGCAACAATATAAACTATTTTTACTATAATATCAACAGTATTTACCAACAATATCAATATTTACTATACTAAGTTTAAATTTCATTTCCTAACCTCTTAGCAATAAAATATAGTATTACCATTTCTTCAGTTTTAAAATTACCTCAAATTGAGTGGAAGATCAACTCTATAGCTACATCAAATTATAAAAGGGTTGCAAAACTTGAAACAGCATGAGCATACCTCTTGCTATTAATATTTAACATAACTAAGGGAAGGTGCAGATATTTCATTCTGCATTTACTAAATGCCATGATTCAAATTATAGGTCAATATCCAAACTAACAAATACAATCACAACAAAACCAACATAATATTTTGAACAAGCGGGTAGTTCAGCCAAGCTGTCATGAAGAGTTCAGATTTCTACAACCTTATCAGTTGAAAAACTGCTTAACTATTTAGATAGACTTCTTTCTTAATTTGTTACTTATCAGGAATACACTTACTGTTTCACTTTCTACTTATGCTACATTTATCTTAAGTTTTACACTTCTGGATCTTTCAACCGTTAGAGATCAACCATTAAATTAGTTCAACAAGTAGAAATAGTAACACCGCTCCCAAACAGCAATTTTTGCATTGCTAGACACTTATCTAGTTGGCAGATTTATACCATTGTTCATTCTTAGTTCCTTAAATGTAAAAAATACCCACAGAATGGTGGCATACCTCTAAATTAGTTTAAATATGGTACAAAGTTATTTTTAGTTAGGTTCAAGTTTTAAAAAGGCACTAATTGTACTTTTTAAAGGCTAATCTACTCAAGTTCCTCTTTTATTAAAAAAATAAAAAGTTAATTTGTCTCTTTTGGAAAAAAATGTTATTTATGTAATGCTCAAACAAAAAGGGTGTTCAAATAATAGATCTGACAACAAATCAGGGTTAGGATCATACTTATTGTTCATAAAAATAAGTTTGACATTTATTCTAATGATGGTCCTTTCAAACACTAGCATGGTTAAATGGCATTTAAGTGCACTTTCAAATGTAAATTCTTATTTTAAAAATACTCTTATCCTCTACCTTGCAAAGTAGAAAAGGAAGAAAACCCCTAAGCAAGCAATTATAAACATTTTTACCCATGAAAAAAAAATAAGAAATATTCACATAACACTTGAGATTTGTCTACTCCCTCCCTGCATGCTAGAAAGATGCAAAGACAAACACTTCCAAATATTCAGACAGATCATTCCCCAGTTGTAACTTTCATCATAGTTCTCAAAGCAGTAGGTGAGGTCAGCTCACAAACAGCTTAAGTAGCAAAACTAGAAATTGGTGGTAGTAGTATCAGGCTACATAACAGCCTCTCTAAAGAATATGAAGTAAGAGAACTAAAATGCGCTGGCAACATGCCAAAAGACTGGATGGAATATAGCTTTGAGCAACAAATACTCAGAGCTTACAGTATAGAGCAATTCATCATCTCTTATCCTGTAGCTTGACTTTCCTTGTTTTAAACCAAAAATGGCCATGTATAAGAGGTATTTAACACTACAAAATGTGTCCATACTTATGAACTGAAAGGTATCTGGGCCTGCACTGATTTGTTTAACTAAATACATATCCTCAAAAAAAAAACTCTAACTTCCATTCTGTATGAAGATTAGTAAGGTAAAATGGATACAATTATACTGACAATATTACACATAAAATAGCCTTTATTCTCTAAGCCTTTATTATACTACCCTCAAGCATAATCCTAAAGGTTTGGGTTTTCCATATTGTCAGTTCTGAGCATCTCTTCAACTGGCTGGTATTTAGAATTAAGTCAACCTTCTTAATATATTTAATAAAGAATTAATCCTGTCAGATCAAAGGACAGGATTTTGGTCAGATAAAATTTTTTTGAACTTAGTCAAAATATATATTACTTTTATAATTTAATCTTACTTGAATCATATATTAAAACAGGATAATAAACTCACTTTTAAGTCTCTGACACTTTCTAAAATACTTCTTTTCTAAGAAACCAGAAGAAAAAACGTTATTTTAGGCAAGAAAAAAGAATCAGATTCAATTCAAATCAATACACATTTAACAGCTATTTTGTGCCAGACATTATACCATTATACCGAAAATGAGGAAACAAAGATAATACATATATATATATAGTCTCACAGAGCTGACAGTCTGGTTGGGAAGACTGACCCATTTAAACACACCTACATACTCAATGTGCTTTACTAGCTATAGGAACAAAAGCCCTGCTATCGCCAAGGAAAGAGTGAATGAGTCTCCCCCAGGGGGTGGAAAAATCTTCAGAGGCAAAGTAAGATCTGAGCTATGTCTTGAAGGATGAGAATTTCACAAGGAAAAGAGGAATATTACCAGCCAAGGGCAATGTTATTCAGCCAAAGACTGAGCAAAAGCAAAAAAGCACAAAAACATACCATGTGTGAGGAAACCTATGTGGCAAGGGTAAGATAACAATTTCTGGTATATGTGCTACTACTCTTCTACCCTCACTGTGGAACAGACATCACTAATCAACTAAAGCATGTTTAAAACCCATATGACACCTCAAAATTTTTCTCAATACATAACACAAAACTAGTAGAAGGAGGTAGGTCCATGAGCTGAAATACGCATGTTATGCTAACCCTGGAAAAAGAAAGTTGTGAGACCTGAGGCAAAGGGTAAATTAAGAAGAGATTATGAATAACCATGAATGCAAGGCTAGCAAGTTTACATTTTATCCTGTGGACAACAGAGGATGAACAAAGGATTTTATGAACAATATTGATGTGATTAATTTTGCCAGATGTGTGAAGAATGGATTTGGACAGACAGAATGAAGGCAGGAAGAAAGAACAGTTAAGATGCTATCATAAAAGTCCAGGCAAGAAGCAATGAGAACTGAATTTCAGCCATGGGAAAATCTACTGCAGGTTCTAAAAGAAAAACGAAGTTTTGGATTTTATTATCTGTGGTTTCAAAATAAAAATTTGGGAAAAAGTAATATTCTAATCAGAATTTCCATATAACACTCAAAAGGAAAAGAAAAAACAAATTAAGGTGAAGACTAGAATTAAAGATGTGAATCACAATGATACTCAAAATTACTCAAGACTATAAATTCAGAAATAGATATTTCACGTTTAGCATCAAGAAAGAGAACATCCTCATGACCAGACTAATACTCAGCAAGTCTTTTCTTCCTCTCAGGGCACTAATACTCTAGCCAAACAACAAACGCCATTCACCTTACATGCCCCTACAACGCAGGGTCAAACTAATATTCCCAGTGAGATGCAGAAAATACAAAAGTCAAATTTAAAACAGAAGTCTGAAATCATGTAGAAGCTCAACTTTATGCAAACATTTAAAGCTGCACACTTCTTTTAAGAAACATAATTTTACGAAATAAACATAATTTATACGAAAATGGCATTATTTCCATTCTACCATTAACTAATTCATATCCTAGCCTTTAAACTCTAAAATTCTTTGTATGGAAAACAACCTATCTGTAGCACTTTGGACAATATGTACAAAAAAGCAACTCTCCTATCCATTCTGGAGAACATTTAATAAATGAAACTATTCTAATTAAAAATTAAAAATTCACTGTAGCTGAAAAGGCCAAAGAGAGTGAAACAGTTTTTCTATTTTGAAAAAGGAATTCTTTAGCTATTGCAAACAAAGGCTAGTGCAGTGATGTGAAATCCAAGTACAAGATGTTAACAGGCATATTAGAAAAGCTAGCATTACTGTTTTAAGACCTAAGGATATTCACATTAAGGATAAAATTATCCTGTAGTGAATGCCAACAATGCATTTCATACTACACAGACACATATTCAAGGGTTCTACTTTGTCCTGATTCCAGTTCTTTTGTGTCCCAGTAACAAACTTTCAAGTTGGGATCCTTATCCTCTCAAAACAAACTAAAATGAAATATATGAGCTTGGAGATAAAATTTCTTTGTGCTATATTATTCATTCTGAGAAAGCAAATCAGATGAACAATTTAACATAATCTAATTCCGAACCATAAAGATATGGATTAGTCAGTGATGAGCAGGGTCTACTTTTCATGATGTCATTTCAAAGCCATTATTAAATTTTACACGTTATTCTTCCTTCAAATCAATCACAAAATAAGTCATCCCAAGACTGAGGTCAAATTCCATTCTAACTAAAAGATCTCCAAACCTGAAGTAATGGTCCACTTACTAAGTAATTCTCAAAGACCAAATTCCAGAAAAACCCTCCTCTTGCACCTCCCCCTAACTTAAAAAAAAAAACAATCAGTCTTCTCCTTTTAGCTCACTGTAATGGAATGTGACCTGTACATAAGGGCTTTTTCATTCCTTTTTTTCTGCTTAAAGAATATGAAGCAGACCTAGCCTCTCTCACAAGGGTAATGTTTGTAAAAGAAAAAAAGTGAAATGTACGTAGTTAATTGTATAATAATTAGAACAAACAAAAAGTAAAATGATTTATTAGATTTCTCACATGTGACTTGTCTTCCTATTAGAACAACACATGACACACAGAATGAGTGTATTTTTTGTTTGTTTTTTGAGACAGAGTTTCACTCTTGTCGCCCAGGCTGGAGTGCAATGGTGCAATGTCAGCTCACTGCAACCTCCACCTCCCCAATTCAAGTGGTTCTCCTGCCTCAGTCTCCCAAGTAACTGGGATTACAGGTGTGCGCCACCATGCCTGGCTAATTTTTGTATTTTTAGTAGAGGTGGGGTTTCACCATGTTGGCCAGGCTGGTTTCGAACCCCTAACCTCAGGGAATCCACCCACTTCAGCCTCCCAAAGTGCTGGGATTGCAGGCACGAGCCACCACATCCAGCCAGAATGAATGTATTTAAATGACAACTGAATATTTATTTTTCTTTTACAACCGTGATCAGACATCTGAAAGATTTATGATTTGTATCACTCCTAATAAATTAAGCACAGAAGAGAAGGTTAAAACTATACCTACTTAAATAAATCGTCACCTACAATATCAAATTACCATAAACATTTTCCACAATGAATCATATTTTTATTTCTGAACTTACACACTTAAGTACCTAATCATAGACAGAACAGGGAGGTAAGCACTTAAGAAATGTACTTCAAAGTCTAAAATTAAACACTTTCATTAATCTACCGATGTTCAGCTCCTCATCTGAAAAAAAGAAGGTACTTAATTAGATAATCTTTAAAGTTATTTCTACGATACTTTAACTCAAGTTTTGCTTTGTTTTGCTTCGTTTTGTACGCAGTCTACCTCTGTTGCCCAGGCTGGAGGGCAGTGGCACGATCTCGGCCCACTGCAACCTCCACCTCCCGGGTTCAAGCAACTCTTCTGCCTCAGCCTCCCAAGTAGCTAGAACTACAGGCAAGTGCCACCATGCTCGGCTAATCATTGTATTTCTGGTAGACACAGGGTTTCACCATATTGGCCAGGCTGCCCTCAAATGATCTACCCACCTCAGCCTCCCCAAGTGCTGGGATTACAGGCTTCAGCCACCATGCCTGGCCTAACTCAAGTTTTAGGATGAACAAATTCTATTTAATTCAGACAAAAGCACTCCCAAAATAATTCTGTTAAGGACATACTTTACTTACATTCTTCCTACACCTTCATACATGTTAGTCTCATCTACCAAAGTCATGATCTCTGTATCTGTAAGATGTGCATGCTTTTTCGTTCTGTTTAGCTGTTCAATCTGTATGTCTGCCAGCTTCACCTTCTGTTGAGTGTCGATAACTTTGGCTTGAAGCTCTGTAAAGGCCTAATAAAAACAAGTCCACGATTTAGTAGGTGAAACATTTTACAGAAAACATTTATACCAAATCCAAATACAGTAGAACAAAACATCCTAGCCAGAGACAAAGCTGTGGAATTTACTAAAGCAAACATCAATAAAAGTCAACATAATTGTAAACAATCAAGACACTACACTAAATACTGAATTTACAATCATCAGAAGATGCAATCAGCATGAAGCAAAACAATGCACATTAAATAATAACCATATTAAATAGCAAGTACTTGGCCAGGCGTGGTGGCTCATGCCTGTAATCCAACACTTTAAGAGGCTGAGGCAGGCAGATCACAAGGTCAGAAGATCAAGACCATCCTGGCCAACATGGTGAAAATCCATCTCTACTAAAATACAAAAAATTAGCTGGGCATGATGGTGTGCACCTATGTTTCCAGCTACTCGGGAGGCTGAGACAGGGGAAATCACTTGAACCCAGGAGGCAGAGACTGTAGTGAGCCAAGATTGCACCACTGCACTCCAGCCTAGGTAACAGAGCTAGACTCCATCTCAAATAAAAAAAAAAAAAAAGGTCAAGTACTCAAGGAGTAATAAAAGAAATAAATGCAACAGTCAAGGATGAAACCCAGAAATTTAAAACAAGAACCATAAAAGTAACAACTCACTATATTTGTATTGCACAATTAGGTTCAAAGCACTTTCTCACATTAGTTTGAAATATTAACATGGGCATATGAATATAAGAATATTAATGAGGAAATATAATGATAAATAGCTCATTTATGCTTCCCAATAATCCCGTGAGTTAGCGTTGGCAGTTTCATCATCTACAATTTACAAATTAAGTAATTAGGCTGGGTGTGGTGGCTCACATCTGTAATCCCAATACTTTGGGAGGCTGAGGTGGGCAGATCACAACGTCAGGAGTTCAAGACCAGCCTGGCCAGTATGGTGAAACCCCATCTCTACTAAAAATACAAAAATTAGCCGGGCATGATGACGGGCACAATGACAGGCACCTGCAGTTGTCGCTACATGGGAGGCTGAGGCAGGAGAATCACCTGAACCCAGGAGGTGGAGGTTGCAGTGAGCCGAGATTATACTACTGCACTCCAGCCTGGGCGACAGAGCAAGACTCCGTCTTAAAAAAAAAAAAAAAAATTAAGTAACTAAATAAGTTAAGAGATAAAAGTGGCTTGCACAAGCCACTTTTGGGGGAAAGGCAGGTATTTAAATCCATTTCTTCTAACCTCTTAGTTCAGGAACCTTTCCATTCTACTGCCTATAGTAATATTCAAAATATAAATATTTTTAAGAGGAAGATCAAAAAAAGAGAGTGAGAAAAAATGCAAAGCACTGACAAAAGAATTGCATCATGATCTTCATCCACACATATCAGGCCAAATCTGACCCTCGTGTACTGGAGATAAACAGTTCCTGGATACTCTTGTTGAAGTGCCTGGAATAACTTTCACACACTGTCAAATTTGTGCCTTAATAGTAACATTTGTGACTGCAATGCACAGCAAAGGTTACTACATAATTTTTATTCTGAACTTGTTTTCACCTACTAGTAAGGTTTAGAAAGATTTACTTTGGGGGAGGGAAGGGGCCTGAAATTTTCTATTTGTCTCCACCCAAGAAAAGGACCCTGTAACAACATTAGAAGATAAAACCTTTAGGCCAGGCACAGTGGCTCATGCCTGTAATCTCAGGACTCTGGGAGGCCTAGGCGGGCAGATAACCTGAGGTCAAGAGTTCAAGACCAGCCTGACCATCATGGAGAAACCCCATCTCTACTAAAAATACAAAATTAGCCAGGTGTGATGGTGCATGCCTGTAATCCCAGCAACTCGGGAGGCAGAGGCAGAAGAACCTCTTGAACCTGGAAGGTGGAGGTTGCAGTGAGCTGAGATCACACCATTGCACTCCAGCCTGGGCAACAAGAGCAAAACTCTGTCTCAAAAAAAAAAAAAGAAGAAGAAGATAAAACCTTTAAACAAGTTTTTAATTTAATTGGTTGTCAAAATTACTCAGTTTAGGCCTGTAATCATTTTCTTAGTTTGCATTCACCGTCCACGTTTCAAATGCAGCAACAAATTCAAAAGTACCAGGAGGTAAGTCCATTCACTAAACCCTGATTTAAATCTGTATTTTTAATAGAAAAAAAGGTAAATTTTTAGAATGCACAATTTTGTTTTGAATGTAAAATTCCAGGTATTATCTGACTGCTCTGTACAGCTTGCTAAAGAAGCTAGTATACTGTTAAACATTAGGGAACACCTAAGGGCTAGATTTACAAGATTCAAGACAAGAATAACAAAAAGCAAGACACAAACACATAATATCCTCAGAACAGTAGCAAAAGCTTCATCTGTTAGGAGCAACAGTTATTTCGGCTGTCCTATTTCTTTTGCACAGGTTGATCAGAGTCAGTCATAACTAAGATGTTGCTCATCTGAAGAACCCAAAATAATGGTCAAAAAAGTGTGAGGTTAGACAGAAAATACTGGATTCTAGTCCCAATCTCTGACTTACTTTTCTAGAAAAGTAGATTTAAAATAGATAAATCCGAGAGCCCTTTCCAATCTACCCCACCGCACAAAGATACTGGTTTGGGGTTATTAGCGGTGTTAGAACACTGATCATTCTTAGCAAAAATCTAAGTAACAACACATTTATAAGCAACTGTTTGAGGAAAGCAGGAAACCCGATTCCTTCTGATACCAGTTTTATTTGGAAAACTTTACTTTTTTTTTTTGACAAGTCCTTCAAAAGGAGGAGGAGGGGGTCAAAATCCTGAAATGAACATTGCTGCTAGAATCCCTGATTTTCCAAACTGTACAGACTGCAAGCTTTCAAGGTATAGAACCGAATGAATGGCCTAAAAACAAAGGTTGGACCTGGAGTTTTTCAAAGTAAATGAGGCAGAATTATGGATGCCACAGCTCTGGCAAGGAGTCCGAAGGGATCCCCATTTGAAATGCTCTCTATAGCTGCTACTATGAAAGTGAGTCCCTGAAGGCTCCAAAAGCAACAACATGTCTCTGGAGCTCAGAAAGACTGGGCAGGCCCGAGACAGGCTCACAGACTTACCCCACGCAGACCAACCGGCTCCTACCCAGCAAGAGCCGCTCGCCCCCCACCCCAGTTTAAGGAGACCCATTGCGGCCTTAGGACTCTGGGAAACCATTCCCTAATCCACTGAACCCTCCTTCCTTCTGCAAGGGTCGGGCCTCACTCGAAATTCTTGTCTATAGTCCCCTCAATCTCCTAAAAGAAGGTTTCCGCTTGCCCAAGACCCTGTTTTACCTTCTTCAACTCAAGATCCACGGGGGCGGCCATCTTGGTGCACTCTAGGCGCCTGCGCAGTGGGAGTTGGACCGAAGGAGTGTGGGGGAAGGGCGCGCCTTAGCTTGAGCGTTCGTCTTTCTTCTGCGCCTGCGCATGAGTTGGACTAACCCAGCTTCTTCCCAGTCTCTGTGAATTGACCGCTGAGATATTTGGGTTTCAGATTCAGTGTCTTCCCTATCTGACCGGTCAGGTCTGGCTTGCTCCTCCAGGTCTTCCGGACATAGCCCAACGCGCAGATTTCCCATGTGGCTTTAAGCAATTTGCCAGCTAGCTTAGCGTGTGCTGCTAAATTGAGATGTATGTAGATACAAACCTTCATCAGCCGATTAGTCCTTCAGCTATTCGCTGTGCTGTCAGGAATGAGTAAGTCCTGAACCTCAGGCATGACAGTTTGGGAAAGACTATTGGAAAGCTTATCTAGAGTGTTCTTCCCAAGACGAACTTATTTCTTCCAAAAGCTTCCCGAAGACCTTCTAGACACAGTGGTTCTTAAGAGAGGCTGAATACGTTCGGATTTTTTTGTGGGTTTTTTTTTTGGAAAAAAAAAAAAAAAAAAAAAACAGATTCTTTGGTTCTTATTTCAAACGTACTTAGAATCTTTGAGAATGAGGTCTGGAAATTTGGACTTCTGCAAACTCATCCAGTGACCTAACGGTGTAACTCGTCTGTGGATCACTTTTCTGAGAATCTCTGTCATAAAAGGACCTGGCATTTGAATCAGAAGGATAGATAATAATTGACTTTTGGAAATGGAGAAAAAAAAATATGTTTACCTACTCAAACAACTGTTATGCTAAGAGAAAGGGCTAGATGAATAATTAGGAAATTTATTTTTATTTATTTTATTTTATTTTTAGATGGAATCTCAATCTGTCGCCCAGCCTGGACTGCAGTGGCACGATGATGGCTCACTGCAACCTCCACCTCCCCGGTTCAAGCGACTCTCCTACTTCGGCCTCCCGAGAAGCTGGGATTACAGGTGCGGCCACCACGCCCAGCTAATTCTTATATTTTTAGTAGAGGCCAGGTTTCATCATGTTGGTCAGGCTGGTCTCAAACTCCTGACCTCGTGATCTTCCCACCTCGGCCTCTCAAAGTGCTAGAATTACAGGCGTGAGCCACCACACCCAGCTGGAAATTTATTTTATTTAAAAAAGAAGAAAGAAAGAAAACTGTTAGGGAGGTGAAAGGGCAGAGAATTTGGAAACAGCCAGATCTAGATTCAAGACTTGGTCTACCTTTAATCTATGTCTGGTTCTTAATTATGTGACTTTGAGCAAGTCACTTGGATTTTTTGTTTTTTTGGTTTTTCTGTAGGTGTATGTTTTCTTTTTTCTTTTCTCCCTTCTTTCCTTCCTTTCTTTTTTTCTTCCTTCCTTCCTTTTTTTTTTTTTTTTTTTTTTTTTTTTTTTTTTTTTTTTTTTTTTTTTTCTTTTTTGAGATAGGATCTCACTCTGTCACCCAGGCTAGAATGCAATAGTGTGATCATGGCTCACTGCAGCCTCTACCTCCCATGCTCAAGTGATCCTCCCACCTCAGCCTCTCAAGTAGCTGGGACTGCAGGTGTGCACCACCCACACCCAGCTAATTTTTATATTTTTTATAGAGACAGGTTTTCACCATGTTGCCCAAGTTGGTCTCAAACTCCTGAGCTCAAACAATCCATTTGCCTTGGCCACCCAAAGTCCTGTAATGCTGTGAAGGCTTAAGCCACAGCGCCCAACCAATTTTTTTTTTTTTTTTTTTTTTTTTGACATAGAGTCTCCCTCTGTCACCCAGGATGGAGCACAGTGGCACAATCTCCACTCGCTGCAATCTTGGCCTCCTCGGTTCAAGTGATTCTCCTGCCTCAGCCTCCCAAGTAGCTGGGATTATAGGTGCCTGCCACTACACCTGGCTAATTTTTGTAGTTTTAGTAGAGATGGAGTTTCACCATATTGCCCAGGTGGTCCCCAGCTCCCAGCCTCAGGTGATTCACCTTCCTCGGCCTCCCAAAGTGCTGGGATTATAGGTGGGAGTACCAGGCCCAGCATCCACCACTTATTTTTGATGACCTTCAATTTTCTCATGTTTAATTTGAGAGTGACAATATTGACCTAACAGGGTTATTGTAAGTAATAAATGAGATCAGGATAAAAATCTCCAAACATAGCTCCAGGCACACAGTAGATACTCAATAAATCATTGATGTAGTTAATCGTTGTCCTGTTTGTCTTTCAAAGTCCAGCAAATGGGCACCACATCCCCCATCACACAGAGCAAAGATAATCTTTCCTCTGAACTCCCCTCACAACATCTGTTTCTCTCTCAAGGCACATAACACTTTCTACCTTTTTTTAGAAAACATTTTCATTAGACTGTAAGCTCCTTGAAATCAAGAACTACGGAGTAACGGTTCTCCCACCACTTGTACCTAGAACACCTATCACAGTGTCTCACAGAGGAAAACGAATACAAAATGAATACCGATGTGAATAAATTCTTCAGGAAAAAAAACAACAAAAAACCTCATTCCTCCATAATTTGAGAAAGACAAAAAAGGATCTGATCTTTTGATTCTCTGAAATATTCTTAGATTCTCATTATAGAAGATCAATAAATACTGACCGATTAGCCAGGCATAGTGGCATGCCCCTGTAGTCCCAGCTACTTAGGAGGCTGAGGCAGGAGGATTGCGTGAGTCCTGGAGGCCAGGGCTGCAGTGAGTGGAGATCAATTGCGCCATTGCACTCCAGCCTGAAAGAGAGTGAGGACTTGTCTCAAAAAAAAAAAAAAATGTAGTGACTGAATATTGAAATTCAAAGAAAGTTTGAAATACTATCCTGTGTGTTACCTCATGAGACTTTTGAAACAGTCCTCATAGAGATGTATGGACTATAAAAGTTATGAGCATGGGCTAAACTGTCAGACGACCTGGGTACAAATACTGACTATACTATTTAAGGGTAGTGTGATCTTAGGCAAGAGTCTTCTCTGCATTGTTTGGTCATTGTTCTCTTTGTATACTACTCCTTCCTCATGAGTTTAATTTCCTTCTCTTTTTTTTTTTTTGAGTGGTAGTCTCACTCTGTTGCCCTGGAGTGCAGTGGAGTGATTTCGGCTCACTGCAGCCTCCACCTCATGGATTTCAGCAATTCTCCTGCCTCAGCCTCCCGAGTAGCTGAGATTACAGATCTGCATCACCATGCCCGGCTAATTTTTGTGTTTTTTAGTAAAGATAGGGTTTTGCCATGTTGGCCAGGCTGGTCTGGAACTCTTGACCTCCCCAAGTGCGGGGATTACAGATGTAAGCCACTGCACCTGGCCTAATTTCCTTCTTGATGAAGAAAATCCTTCAGTAGTTTCTTTTAGTAAGAGTCTCTGATAAGTAAATTCTCTTCTCTTTGTGTATAGGTTGAATTGTGCCCCCCACAAAAGATACGTTGAAGTCCTAACTCCCAGTATCTCAGAATGTGACCCTATTTGAAAATAGGGTTTTGGGCCAGGTGTGGTGGCTCCCACCTCTAATTCTAGCACTTTGGGAGGCTGAGGTGGGAGGATCATTTGAGCCAGTTAGTTTGAGACCAACCTGGACAATAGGGCAAGACCTCATCTCTACAAAAAAATTTAAAAATTAGCCTAGCGTTGTGATAGTTATTTACAGTCCCAGTCACTTGGGAAGCTGCATTAGGTGCATCTCATGAGCCTAGGAAGTTGAGGCTGCAGTGAGCTATGATCTGCCACTGCGCTCCAGCCTGGGTGACAGAGCAAAACCTTGTCTCAAATAATAAAAAGGAAGAAAGAAAGAAAGAAAATGGAGTTTTTACAGAGTTAATCAAGTTAAAGGTTGTTAGAGTGGGCCCTAATGCAGTATGACTGACGTCTTTATAAAAAGGGGAACTTTGAACACTTACAGACACACACACAGGGAGGACTACAAGAAGAGACATATGGAGAAAGCCATGTCACATGTGGGGCTGTCAGAAACTAGAAAAGGCAAAGAAGGATTCTTCTCCTACAGGTTTTAGATAAAACATGGCTTTGCCAACACCTTGATTTTGGACTTCTAGCCTCCAGAACTGATACAATAAATTGTAGTTTTAAGCCACCCAATTTATGGTACTTTGTTGTGGCAGCCCTACATAAGATTCTGTGTGTATCTATAAATGCACATCAGGCCAGGTGTGATGGTTCATGCCTGGAATCCTAGCACTTTGGGAGACCAAGACAGAGGATTGCTTACGGCCAGGAATTCAAGACCAGCCTGGACAACATAGTGAGACTCTATCACTACAAAAATTTTTTAAGCGATACAGGTTTGGTAGCACACCTGTGTAGTCCCAGCTACTTTGGAGACTGAGGCAGAGAATAGCTTGAGCCCAGGAGTTCAAGGTTGCAGTGAGCTAAGATCTGCCACTGCACTGCAGCCTGGGTGACAGAACAAGACACTGTCTCAAAAAAATTAAAATAAATAAATAAATGCATATCTAAAAGGTTCACCCTTATTTTTGAATGACAGATTACCTATATATAAAACTATCGGTTGACAATTATTATTGAAGGCATTTTTTTTCCATAGTCTTCTGCTTTTGTATGCTGATAAAAACTCCTCTGTCAGGCTGCTTTTCATATCTTTGTTAGAAATTTGTCTTTTCTCTCATGTATTTTAAGATTCTCTTTGTCTTTGGGTTTTGCCCTTCTACTTTGATGTGTGTGCTTGTGTTTGTGTGTGTGTTTATAGATTAAAAATGTATACTAGCTGGGCACAATGGCTTATGCCTGTAATCCCAGCACTTTGGGAGGCTGAGGCGGGCAGATCACAAGGTCAAGAGATTGAGACCATCTTAGCCAACAAGGTGAAACCCCATCTCTACTAAAAATACAAAAATTAGTCAGGTGTGGTGGCACACGCCTGTAGTCCCAGCTACTCCGGAGGCTGAGGCAGGAGAATCGCTTGAACCTGGGAGGCGGAGGCTGTGGTGAGCCAAGATCGCACCACTGCATTCCAGCCTGGTGACAGAGTGAGACTCTGTCTCAAAAAAAATGTATACCTAAAAATGTACCTAAACCTTTATC
>PVKP010031152.1:0-27219 GCA_004027715.1 Plecturocebus donacophilus | reverse complement strand
CATCTAATGTGTGCCAGCACTGTGCTGAGGACTGCAGAGTCAAAGCTGAATCAGGCACAGATCTGCCTTCCGAGCTGTGTCCAGAGGAGCCCATGGGCCAGTGGGGAGGGAGATTTGCAAGCCAGTTGATTCAAGCCAGCGCATAGTGACGTGATATGACGTGGCAGGGAGGGGCAGGAACTGGGATAATGCACCCTGGGTTGGGGGAGTGGAGGGCAGGTGACTGAGATGAGTCACGTGGGAGAAGCAGGTGTTTGCAGGGAGATGTCTGAGGAAGGAGCTGCTCTGAGAGCCAGGGAGGACTGTGGCCAGGCTTTGTGCTGGGGAGTCATGCAAGTTCAATGTATGCATGCCCCAGGGCTCTGCCAGTTGCTCAACAAAGAGACCTGACTCACACCAGCCTAACCCTGGGGAGGTAACTTTTGGTTCACATATTGAAAAGTCCAGGGTAAAAGGTTCAGGCCTGGGTGGAAGGAAGGACTGAGAGACAGTGGCTTCGTGGCTTCCTCTTGCCTCCTGGCTGCATTGCTGATTGGGTTTCAGCCCTGTTCACTCCTGTGTGAATAGCTTCTTTGCATGCCACGGCAGAGGCTCCCCTTGCTCCTGGTGTGCGGTCTTTGCTGCTCTGAATCCCTGAGTGATAGAGAGAGTCCACCCCATATCTCTAGTAGAAACTTGTGTGGACTTGGCTGGGTCCTGTGCTCCTTCTGGACCTTAACTGTGAAGGCGGTGAGCAGAGGCTCAGCAAGGCTTTGTCTGTGATGGTGCTGACCCTGTGTTCCAGTGGCTATAGGGGGCAGGAAGGGCCAAATCGGCCCCCAGAGAACCACATGAAGCAAGGGTAGGACAAGGCCCAGTGGAGATGCTTTCTGTGCTGAGCTGAGCAGCATAAAGGAGATGCCACTGGGTTTGGCCAAGACCATTCCTAAGATGGTTCCTCAACTGCTGGATAACCCCGGTGCTGGTGGGGCCAAGTGAGGCATGGTGGCACCAAAAGGAAGGGCTGCCCGCTCCTTCTGTGTTTTGTTTGGCCAAGGTGCGCCCAGGCATGTGCTCAAGACCTCCCCAGATCTGCGGAGTCTATATCAGCAGGCCCACGTGACCTTGGCTGGAGTGTGCAGGGAGCCCTGGGCCCCCATGTGCCATCAGGGGGACTCTTGGTGACTGCCCTTTGGTCTCTGCTTCACCCACATCAGCCATCCCCACAGCGTGGCAGCTGGGAGGGTTGGGTGGGACAGGCACTTCACCCGCTCCGGGGGAGAGCACTGCCTGGTCTGAGCTCTCTGAGGTAACCCCACCCCACTGCACCACAGCGACGCTTCAGGACTGTGTAGTCAAAGGGAATCCCAAAAGCCTGCTCTGATGTGAGTGGAGACACTTGGAAGCTGCTGTATCGCAGGGGACAGCTGCGGAGGCAGAAGTGAACACGCAGCAGTCACAGAGCTGGAGAGCAGGAGGAACTGAGCCACAGAGCTGAGGTCACAGTGGCCACGGGTCCAGCCCAGCTGAAGCCCACCCTACCTCTGTGATATGGATTGGCTCTGTGGCCCCACCCAAACCTCACCTTGAATTATAATCCCCAGGAGTGGCGGGAGGGAGGTGACTGGGTCACGAGGGCAATTCCCCTATGCTGTTCTAGTGATAGTGAGTTCTCACGAGGTCTGAGGGTTTCAGAAGCGTCTAGTGATTCCCCTGCCTGCACTTTCCTCTCTTTCCTGCTGTGTGAAAAGATCCAAATCTGCTTCCCCTTTGCCTTCTCCATGATTGTAAGTTTCTTGAGGCCTCCCAAGCCATGTGGAACTGTGAGTCAATTAAACCTCTTTCTTGTATAAATTACCCAGTCTCAGTTATTTCTTTATAGCAGTGTAGGAAGGAGCTAATACACTCTAGGATTCTTCCTGTGACTGCTGAGACCTGCTTGAGTCGTGTTTCCTTACTTACCCCACAGGTAACCCAGCTGGGGTCCTGCCCCTTGGGTTTCCAGGGCAAATCCAGAGAGTCTCCGTCAGGCCTTTCTCAACCGATCAGAAAGCTTTTGGCAACACCAGCCTCAGGGCTGGGGCTCCAGGTCTTGGTGTTGGGCTTCTAGGAAACCCTTTGCCCCTTTGCAAATTGGCCTCCTCCCTTCTGGCATCTGAACAGTCATCTGCTCTCATGGGCAGCCTCTCCCGGGCACACACAGACTGGTCTGAGACGCATCCTCCTTGGAGCTCCAAATAACCTCTCCCGGACATTCATGGACTGGCCTGAGAGGCATTCTTCTTGGAGCTCGGAATGTGCTGCAGTGACGAGGATCCCCTCCAAGCCCCATCACCACACAGAGAAGTCTCTGGAAACCTTTCACTGGCAGGTTCTTGTTCACAGATAGGAGAGAAGCCCAGCAACTCTCTGATGGAGAAGGAAGGTGTGGTGAATCCTACCACCACCTGCAAATACTGATGCCTCTCTTCTGTCGATCCAGCCCTGTGGTCTTTGCACTCTTTTCTGCATTGAATGTGCTGCTTTTCTTACCTCTTTACTTGCGGGTTTAATTTGACTTATTCTTAGGAACAAACCCAGTCAAGGTCCTAGCTTCCCCATAGAGAGAACCCACATCCTCACAGGGGCTGCTTCAGCCTTGATTCTGCTCAGCTTGCCTCGTGCCTCCCGCCGTGTTCTCTGCCAGTCCCTCTACTCTGGCTGCTCCCTGCGTTTTTCTCAGCAGCCCCAGAAGCTCGACCTGGTTGTGCTGGCACCAGCTATTCCCTCTGCAAAGATGCTGTTCCTGGCCTTCTGGGAGGGCTCATCCCAGCTCTGTCCTGAATACCCTCTCTGGGAAGCCTGCCCTGACCACCTTTCTTCCTTCTTCCTCCTTCTTCCACCAAGCTTGCTTTCTCCCTCTGCTTTTCTGCTTCTGTTATATTTTATTTTTGCCTCATATATATACATACATACATATATATATAATTTACCTATTTGTATGTTGACTTTTTATGACACGGGCATTTCCCAATCACCATAAGGTAAACCCGTAGAGAGCAGGGATCAGAGATCTTTGTCCATTTTGTTCCCTGATGGATCCTACATGCCCAGAGCAAGCATCTTTGTCAAAGGACATATGAGTGGATTTCAGAGACAGTGGACAGCACGCTCACTAGGACCCTTGCCAGTGGCCAGCCAGCCATGCTCCTGACAGCCAGCACACCATGCAGGTGCATCCTTGAAACACAAACAGCCCAAATTCCCCTGGGAAGAGATGGCAAGGGGTGGGGGTCCCAGGGACTACCTGCCTCCCTTGCCCTCAAGTTTTCTTTCAGGTTTAAACTTTTGAATTATGAAACAAGCTACTAAACAGGAGAGGCTATAAAGCCATAGCAATTGTTGTTTTCTGACAGTAAAGGGATTCAAGAGAGGGAAAATGGGGACGTGTGTCCCGGGAGCGGGGAGGTTGAGGAGGCTCTGCTCCCCTGTACAGCTCCTCACCTACTGGAAGGCGCCTCTGTTCACGTCACTTCTATGCTGTTAGAAGTTTAGCCTTTTGTTAAATTATTTAGAGCTTCTGGGGGCTGCCAGTCAGGATAGGATTAAAGCCAGATATTTCTTTCTTGGTCCTGTTGGTCTGCTGCTACATATTTTCAATAACAAAATGTCTTCAAGAAGCACAATTTCAATAGAAGTAAATTAGCATTTGATACAGATTAATCCTGCTGAATGAAGTTCACTCCAAATCACAGCAAGAGCCAAGCTTTGGCTGTAGTCACCACGAAGGAAAATTCTCAGTGAAATTTAATCAGAAGTTATGTCTTCTTCCTTGGCTATTTTTTTTAAATTTTTATGCTGATATGAAGGTGAGATGTACTTTGTATGAAGCTGTTGAGTATGGACTTAATTTGATGACAGAATTATTGAGAAAGTCAATAGAAAATCATAAGTAATTTGTAAACTTTACCAAAGCATTTATGTGTCTATCTTTTCTTAGATTAAATTTTGTCTTATGAACCTATTACTTTCAGCAAAAATAAATAAATCTAATTCGACATTATCGACAATTTTCAAAAATAGCAGAAACTGTCCTTCCCTTTCTCAGTTAGGATTGTCATGGGGCCATTTGAGTGAGTTACGCAAGCTTATAAAAATCATTCCCAATTGGAATTTCTCATCTTGTTCGTGGATTACCATAGTGTTAGAGTTTCATGATTTATTCACATTCTCAATTTGTTGTGAATAGAGAAATGGCAACTTACTCAATACTCATCTTTTATGGAATTTCTCTCTTAGGAAAGAAAGATACCAGTAGCTGCCATTTACTAAGTGCTAACTGTGGCTCAACTCTAAGCTAAGCCTCTGATGTATATTATCTCATTTAATTTTTGAAATAATACAAGGACTTTGATGTCACAACTCTGAATTTAGAGATAGGGAGACAAAGGCTCACACAGGCTAATACATGTCTAGGTCTCTAGAGTTAATCCATAGACAAGACCCAAATCTAAGGCTGTCTGATGAAAGAAGCTTCAATCTTAATCACAGTGAAGCAGAGCCAGAGGGGGCAAAGGAGACAGAGGGACAATTATTAAACACCAACTGTTTGAGGGACATTTTTACATTTAAACTGTATTAAGATATTTTACATTTCAACTTGCGTTAGCCTCAAAGCAAACTTCAAGGGAGTGCACCTCGTAATCTTCTTTTCTAGAAGAGAAGATGGGAGCCAGGAAGCCTAAGGAATATTCATAAAGCTGGGCAGCTGGTGTCTGAGCAGGGTTTGAATTCAGAGTTGCTGCGGGCTTCCCATCACCATCACCACTCTTGGGACCCATCACACTGCTGGATTTCCTCCTGAGACATCCCCTGGCCTCATCATGAGTGCCTGTTTTCTCTTGGGCATAATGGTCCCTCCCCATGGCTGTGTCTTTCTTTTTTTTTTTTTTTTTTTTTTTTTTGTTTAGGCAGAGACTTTCTCTGTTGCCAGGCTGGAGTGCAGTGGCACATTAATGGCTCACTGCAACCTCTGCCTATCTGGTTCAAGCAATTCCCCTGATTTAGCCTCCTGAGTAGCTGGGACTGCAGGTGCATGACACCACACTGGGCTAACTGTGTCTTTGTTTTAAACGCCAATACATCAGTGTCCCCAAGTGTGTTGGGGAGACAAGATGGGAACAGTAGGTTTGGGAACACATCCTCCTTCTTGAGACGGAGTAGGGCCCCAGCTCCACTGTTGGCATTTTCCTAGATGTGATTTGATTTTTGGCTTTTAAGAGAGCATAAAAGGTTTGCCTTTGCCTGTCAGATGCACTGCAGAAGCTCCCCATGGCTGAGTGACTGCACACAGCAGAGAACTGAGCAGCCGAGTTGGAGGATGTCACAGGAAGTAGCTGCGAAGACTCTGGACCTGCACCTTGCTGCCCCTTCCCAACATGAAACACACCATTGACCCAGGATATGCCTGCCCAGCCTCAGCTCTGGCCAGCTGTGCCACCCACGGGCCCTTCAGCTGCGAAGTCTAACAGCCCGTGTGCCTGGCAGTCAGCCCTGCCATGGGCTCACGGCTGGGACTGAGGCACCATCCCTCTCTGCTCTCTTCACTCTGAATCTGAAGTGAATGAATATATTCATGTTTCAAGAGATCATAGCTGTCGGGACTGTCGTAGCCAGGCAGTGGTCACATGGGGACTCTGTTTCTTTGAGCTTCAGTGTGGCTTTCTTGGGTTTGCAGGTGACATTCAAGTGGGAGGGAAGAGGATGGCACGTTCCCCAGGAGAATGACTTTCTGGTCCAGGTGTGGTCTTAGAGGCGGTAATTAGTTGCTTCGATCTTTCTTTGTCCCCACAGTTCCTGTCTTCAGGGTGGGGTGCTTGTTCCAGAACAGCCAGGATGCTGCCCTGTCTTCCGCAGTGCCCCCTCAACTCTGGACTCCCTTTGAAATTGCTTCTCTGGGCTGCCTCTCTGGTTACACAGAGCAACTATCTCACCTTTTGAGCTACCAGCAAGGTCGCAATCAAGGCAAAGGAGATGTGAAGAAGCGAGTGTGGCTTCCCTGAGGTTTTCACAGCCTCTCAAAGCTGCTGTTGATCAATAATAAATGGAATCCCAAGCAGACAGCCCCCAGTCATGCTGGAGCAGACAGCAGCTCAGGAGGGGCATTCGGGGCAGTGTCCATGCTCAGGTCACACAGCGTGGCCCAGAGCATGGGCAGCTCCTGCCAGGCCATGCCTTGAGGATCTGGCTTGCCTTAGCCTCTTCTTGCCCTTTGCTGGAGCCCTTCTGTTGGGAGAATTTACACCATGGGAACTGGCACACATGGTGAACCAGCTACCTTCCACAACTGTTCTTTCCCCAAGCATGGGTTACCTGGTTACTGAGTCTGTCGTCTTTCCCCGGCTCAGCTAACTCTAACATCTTCCTTTAATTCTAACATCAATGCCCACCTTGTTACACTAAGGGGTGTTTCAGAAAGCAGGGAGGAAAGCAGGGAGTGAGCATCTGCCGGATTCCCGGTGGGCAGGCGGCTGTGCGCACATGAGAGGCAGCCTACTGCAGCTCACAGGCTCAGCTGCCCCAGCAGACTCCCAGCCTGGCAGCGGGCACTGGCTCCTGGGCGGGTTTTGTGAAAGCCCCTCCATTGTCAATCCCAGATGGGAGTCTCTTGTTTTGACATCTGCAAAAAGGAAGAGCCTGGAGAGGAGACAGTTCCCCAAAAAAGGGCCAGTGTGGCCTCGGCAGGGCCCTCCCGGAAGGTGGTGCTTGTGGTTCTGGCTTTTTCTCCTCTGCTTCTGTGATGGGGCCCATAGACCCTGCTGCTCAGACTGTGGGGCTGTGGGCAGGCTGCTCCTGGTCCCATAAGAGGGGAAAAGGCCTCACCTCCCCTGAAATGCAGCCCTGCTTTCCTGTGTGGATGATATCTTCCGGGAGATGCTTAATTTTCCTTATGTTCATTCACTTCAGATTCAGGGTAAGAACTGTCCTTGTGCAGATGTGGATTCATTCTGAGTGGGGAGGAGGCTGGAAGTGGGGAATTCTACACACACACTTCAACAGAAAATATACACAGGGGACATGGGGACAGATAGTCCATAATGGAGGTTCTTCTTTCAGTATGGGAAAGCCCTTCATCTGGACATTGATTACTGGAGCTGAGTGAATAAGGAAGACCCTACTCAGTCCAATACGGCCTTTGTGGAGCCAGACAAAATCTGGGAGGTCCAGAGCTAAAAGCTTGTAACTGTGGACCACTCGAGGGTCTGTCCTGTTCTCCTGGAGTCCACCATATCTAGGAATTCAAGAAAGTAGAAAATTTAACAGGCACACAAAGATGTAATGGGAGTAGAACTTTGAGTGAAAAGCAAAGTTCTCTACAGAATGATGAGAGCTGCATCTATGGCTAAAGCACCGTGTATCAAGGATGTCAGTTCCATCTGTGGGGAAGCCGGGTCCCGGCCGTCTCTCCATCACGGTCCCTCCCCAGTCCAGCGCTAAACTGCAGCTTCACTCCTGCTGGCCGTTCCTGCCTAGCTGTGGAGTGAACAAATGACTTGATTATGCAACAGACTCTTGCATTGCTTCATAATAAATTATGATAAAGAAAATTAGAACTGAATCTCTTTTGAAACATTTGTCACAGTGATTTATGTCCAAGAAATGCTTTTATAAGTAGTCAATTTGTTGTATGAGTCTTTTTGGTTGTGAGAGTGTTTATAATCCTGTACATTTTTATGTGGTATAATTACTCAAGTGAGCAAAAAACGGCACATTAGGTATTAAATTTTCTCTTATTCTCAAACAATTCTTTCTTAGACTGATGTGTATGATATCCTTCTAGTTACTTTTCCTCTCTCTCTCCTTCCCTCCCCTCTTCCTTACCACCCTGCCTTCCCTCGTCCTTTTTTCTATTAACAGTCTTCTTTTTCAAATCTTAGAAATTATTTTAAATTGACTGTATTAATTGCACATATGTATAGGGTTTACTGTGATGCTTCACCTATGCATACAGCCTAGTGCTTAAATCAAGCTAATGAATACACTGGGAACCTCACCACCTTACCACTTTTTGTGGTGAGAACATCTAAAATATACTCTTTTAACATTTTTGAAATGTACAAATTATTATTATTAACCACGGTAGCCACGTTGTGCAATAGATCAGCAAAGCTGATTCCTCTCGTCCAGCTGAAGCTTTGCACCTGTTGACTGACAGCTCCCCTTTCCCATTCCCCAGTCCCTCAGTCGACAATCTTCTTTTAATTGAATCAATCAATCAATCGATTTAATTGTCCATTTGCCCTGGAGGTCTCAGTTGGCTTATCCCTAAAAACACCTCCAGGAAGCAGGATGAACTTCTTATAATGACCATTTGTGTTGATGTGGCAGATATTTTCAATAGAAAAAATGTTCTAAAAATCCGCCAAATTAATGTTTTCCCTTGGGAATAAGCATTATGCACAGTCACATTTTGTTCTGTGGATTCCTGTCTACTTACTTCTCTCTATCCACTAAATGTGTTTTCTTCTGATTCTGTGATACATACCTACAAATTATCAGAGACCCAGATGAAAGTTACACCTCTGAACTGCCAATTATAGCAGAAAAGATCTGTATATTTTAAAGGGGTTAGTTGATTGCTTTACATTTGACATTGTTTACTCATTTTATTCGTTTTGAAAATGATGTTTTAGCCCAGGGACGGTGGGTCATGCCTATAATCCCAGCACTTTGGGAGGCCGAGCCTGATCACTTGAGGTCAGGAGTTCATGACCAGCCTGGCCAACATGGTGAAACCCTGTCTCTACTAAAAATACAAAAATTAGCTGGGCATGGCAGTGCACGCCTGTAATCTCAGCTACTCAGGAGGGTAAGGCAGGAGAACTGCTTGAATCTGGAAGACAGAGAAGCAAGCGAGATTGTGCCATTGCACACTCCATCTAAAAAAAAAAAAAAGAAAGAAAGAAAGAAAATGAATGCAGGGGAAGGTTGTCACCTGACCATTTCACGGTGCTGCCTTTCCTCCTTTGTTTCTGTTGTAGTTGCATTTTAAGACAACTTGCTTAGAACTTCATTTGCTGGGAAACCCCATGCCTGTTACTTATGGGTCCCAGTCCCATTGATCTGAGGACATATGGTGCTGGGGGCTTTAATGGACACAGAGCATCTTCTTCCCGCCTTTCAGATAGGAACGATTTGGAGTAGTGGTTTCTGGCTCCCATCCAGGGCAGTCACCGTTCTCCCTCCTGATCACTTAATCCATCAGAGGGAAGGCCCAGTGATACAAAACACTGCCTACTTTCAAGTGTTTCCAGATAGAAGCACAATCCCGTTGCTTTGGGTCTTTGTGAATGGGTTCTCTTTAAGAACAGAGCTGTGAAGTAGGAACCAGCCGAGTTCAGGATGTGCCAATCAAGCAATTTGTATTCAGAAAACTCAAACAATATATTAAACCAAATGCTACATTTCAGCTTTGATCAGTATATGAGCAGCATGGGAATGAAGCAGGCTAAGGAGGCCGCTAGACTGGTTGAATATCCGGGACCCACCCTCTGTAGGTGGGGAGAGTTACTGGACCATCCCAGGTCTTGTTTCCTCATTTGTAAAACAGGAAAGTAAGAACGCGTGCTTTAGGTGTTCTGAGGATTCCTGACAACACATATAAATGGTTTAAACAAATTGTCTGTCCCAGATTATGTGTTTGGAAACTCTCTGGAGGTATTAGGGTACAGATGAAGTTGGGGGTATGTCTAAGCAGGCAGAGCAGGCAGGCTCACCCACTTCGAAGGCAGTTTACCGAGCACTCATCACCACGAGCTGCTCTGTGGAGGGAGATTCTCTGAGGCTTCCTGGAAGCTCAGACCTGCAAGGCTCGGAAGAAAGTTGCCCTCAAGTGGTCCCTAAGGCCTGAGCATTCCCAGAGGGTGATGCTGTCCACACTTCTTCTAAGGATGGAAGGAAGCCCCTTCCCACTGCCGGACTGAGGCCTTTCCACTTCCATCGCCACTGATGTAATCAGGAAACTCCATGTGAGCGGATTGTTTGGAGCAGCCAGATTCTTTCTCCTCTCTCGCTGTCTCTTCTTTGTCCCCTAGGCCCGTCCCTGGTTCTCTCCTGGCCATGGCCGGGTGGAGGGTCAGGCCTGACGCTCAGAGAGTCAGCTTGCACTGTGGGTGGTGGGCTGATGGCTTTTTAATTGGGTGTGGAGGCTGTTGACATAAAGAGTGTCCAAAGCCATCCCATGTGGAAGGGTGGAGGGCACATGAATCATTTTGCATTTTGATGCTTCCAGGGAACCTGTGTTAGTTTTCCTTTTTAATTTTATTTTTCTTTCCTGTTTGGACAACCTTGAGAAGTTTAGAAATGGTCTTAGGATCTTTATAACAGTGATTTTTTTTCCAAGTTAATGTTGGCAGAACAAAAGTTGTTTTAGTCTTACTTTGGTTTGTAGATGATTCTTGTTTTAATTTTCCGTTATGAAGAACTGATTTGAATTGACTTGTAATGTCTGAAACAATGATGCTTGACACAATTCCTGTTTCACTTCATCAAAATTAATTATGGTGTGAGCCAGTGAACCTTTTAATTCATGTTTATGTTACAGGGAACACACAGTCATCCCTCAGTGTCCTTGAGGGGCTGATTCCAGGACCCCCTTAAATATCCAAATCCGTGGATGCATCAATCCCTTGTAGAAAATGGTGAAGCATTTGCTATAACCTATGAACATCCCCTGTATACTTTAAATCATCTCTAGACTACATACAGTACCTAACACAAGGTAAACACTTAGAGTTGTTATGCTGTATTGTTTAAGGAATAATGGTGAGAAAAGTCTGTTCATGTTTGCCATGGACAGAATTATCTTTCCAAATATTTTCTTTCTTTTTGCCCATTTAATAGTCATATTACTTTTAATTTTTTTATTTTGATAGGTTTTTGGGGAACAGCTAGTGTTTGTTTACATGAATTAGCTCTTTGGCGGGATTTCGGAGCTTTGGATGCACCCATCACCTGAGCCGTGTACACTGCACCCAGTGCGAAGTCTTTTATCCCTCATCCCCACCCATAGTCTCCAAACATTGCATCATTCTTATGCATCCTCATAGCTCAGATCTCACTTATGAGCAAGAACATAAGATGTTTGCTTTCCCATTTCTGAAATGTGTTTCAGTTATTTTCTATTTGCATTTGCAGGTGCAGACCCCATGGGTTCAGGGGCTGACTGCACCTGTCATCTCGGACACCGGCCTGAGAGGTTCTGGGGTTCCACAGTCAGGATTTCAATCCCAGCTCGTTGTTGTCTATCTGGGTGATGTTGGCACATCTACCCAGCTCTTGGGGTATTGGGCTCCTCATCTGAAAAGTGGGGCAAGGGTCCCTCCTTTGGCTATTACGAAGAACACGTGAGATAATGTGTGTGAGGTGCTCATTTGGGCACTGGGGCCTGCCCCATGGTGCGTGTCCGTGAATGTCAGCAGTCACTGGCAGTATGAAACATGAAAGGAAGCTCTCTCCTTTCTCTCTCTCTCTCCTTCTCTCTCTCCTGTGCTGGCTCCTGGGGTGGTGGGAGGGCGGAAGGGGTCTGCAGAAGGATAAGGAAATGGCATGAACACAGAGGGTTGTGATGGTGCCAGCACTGGGGCTGATTTTATTAGAGCTTGGAAGCCAGAAGCCGAGTCTCAGAGTCTCGAAGCAGCAGGTGTCATTCATTCATTCATTCATTCGACTCTCTTAAAGACATATTTAAAATACTTATCCCTCTGACACAAGAACAGAAAACCAAACACCACATGTTCTCACTCAGAAGTGGGTGTTGAACAATGAGAACACATGGACACAGGAAGGGGAACATCACACACCGGGGTCTGTTGGGGGATAGGGGAGCTAAGGGAGGGTTAGCAGGGGGTGGGGGGATTGGGGAGGAATAGCATTAGGAGAAATACTTAATGTAGATGACAGGGGGATGGATGCGGCAAACCACCATAGCATGTGTATACCTATGTAACAATCTTGCACAATCTGCACATGCACCCCAGAACTTAAAGTATAATAAATATAAAAATTAAAATTAAAAAACTTATCACTGCATGTGACTGACGATACCTTCTCAATCTGGTGTACATTCTCTTATCTCCCTGTGTGCTTTCAATACACCCGCACCCCTCACACTCAGCGCAAAGCCCAGCCGCTTGCCTGGGCAGCCCCGCCTTGCCCACAGAGCAAGCCTGGCCCTTTCAGCACGGAGGGCATTTCCGAGCTTGCAATGGCCCCTCCCAAATGCATGCTCCGGGGGCCATTCTTCATAGGCATCTGGTCAGAAAGGCAAAGAAGAAAAGAGTCCCCAAATAGCATCCTCACCTGTGAAACAGAGACCCCAGGCTTCCATCCTCCACTGAGCTGGGAGAGAACGAAATGAGCTGAAGGGTGAGAGCAATTAAAAAAGTAAAAATGATAGTTTCAGTGCCAGTCCTGCTATTCATAGACGTTCAGCCTTCACGTTTCCTAAGTGCACAGTTCTGTGCTTCTTGTGAGGCTCCGTTACATGAAAAGCACCAGGAGATTCCCGCAATACAAATTCCCTGAGCAGGGGCCAGGTCTGGCTTCTCTTCAGCCCGGAGGAGACAGACGTGCTCCTGGGTTCCCTTCCTTCCTGCCCATGAGGTCAGCTTCCAAAGCGGGGGACACCTAATAGGAAAGGCCAGTACCCATACTGGAGGAAGTGGCTCATCCGGGCACCCTCGGCGGCTGATCCCGCACCTGCGATCCCGCACCTGCGATGCAGGCTTGCGCGGGTGCTGCGGCCGGCTCCCGGCTGCCCTCCAGGTGCCCCCGTGCTGACCGGCCTGGCGTGCTGGGGCTGGCATCTGACCGGCTCGTCAGCAGGAGTGCAGCTGTGTCAGTCCGGGCGCATCAGAAACCGAGGCTCTCCCTGCTGGGTTTCAATTTTGACCAAGTGAAATGTCAACATTTTTCTTATTATCAGGAAGTCTTTTAATAGATTTTCACCATTAGACCTAAGGTCACAGAAAGAAATACAGGGCAGAAAGATTAGGCCAGTACTCTCGTTTGGCTTTGCTGAAACCGGTTATATCCACCCTATAAATAGTTGGCTCCGTGCAACCTTGAGACGTTTGAAAACCCAACTACAACCGGCAGTCGGGGAGCTCAGGGGAAGCTTTGCTGACAAAATGTCACGAGGCTTGCAGACCTGAAGGGGCCCCGGCCTCCGTCCCCCTCCCTGAGTCGGGCTAGGCCTTCCCTCGGAGCAGCTCGCTCCTCCACCCGGCTGCGATCAGCCTGGCTGCGTGTGCGCCACACCCGGGCCCTCTGCAGGGGATGCGAACAGAGCCTCTTGGGAAGCAAGGCGCACCCCAGGGAGCCCACGGGCCTATCCTGCGCAAAGGTCCCAGTCTGCCACCCCTCGTCCTCAGGCTCCCAGAGTCCAGGAGCCTTTTCCTCTCCCTAGAGCCCACTGAGCTGGGTGGGGCTCGGCCCCGGCCTTGACCTCCCGTCAGGGCCCTGTCTGGACTCCTCACAGCACACCCGGCTCTCTCCAGCCTGAAGGGTCTTCTCCCTGGGCTAGATGGACTCCATCCGAAAAATTCATGCTCAGCTTTTTTCCGCTGAATTTGTTTGGCATTTTGACTCGATTGTAAACACCCTTTGAAGAAGAAAATGTGTGTCGTCATGAAGTATATCACATCCTGCGGGTTCCTCTCATGGTATCGAGCACCACACCCGGGACAGGTGATGCCTTTTTATTAGCTCGTTATTAAACGTATCATGTAGTCAACAAGGTAAATATCATGCAAATGCATGGTCAGAAACACACATGCTGGATCCCATACTGTAATTGAAGAAGGAACGCGTCACCCCAGCTCCTGTATGCCTTCTCCGCACCGCCCCTCTGACGCCCATCCCGAATTTCTTGCGCATCATTCCTTGTTGCTACTTACAATTCAGGCACACGCCGTTGCACACCAAGCCACATTTTCTTTTGCAACATAATTACATCCGTCGATGAAATCCCATCTTACTTTTTTTCTGGGACTTGCTTTTTTTTCATTAAGAATTATGTTTCATTGTTGTTGTTCTTTTTTGAGACAATGCCTGGCTCTGCTGTCCAGGCTGGAGTTCAGTGGTGTGAGCTTGGCTCACTGAAACCTCCACCTCCCAGGCTCAACCAATCCTCCCACCTCAGTCTCCTGAGTATCTAGGAATACAGGTGCTCAACACCAGGTCTGGCTAATTTTTGTACTTTTTGTAGAGATGTGGTTTAACCGTGATTCCCAGGCTGGTCTCAATCTCCTAGGCTCACATGATCAGCCCTCCTCAGCCTTCAAAAATGCTGCAATTACTTACAGGCATGAGCCACTGTGCCTGGCCCAAAAATTATGTTTTGAATGCTAACCCATGTTGGTGGGTGCTGTGAATTATTTTCACTCTGCATGCTGTTTCTTCAGATGCAAATACTGCAACCTATCCATTCTCCTGTCCACTAACATCCAGCTTCTTCTAACTTCTAACATTATTTTCTTCTAGAAACCTTCTTGTACATGTCCCCTGAAATAGATGTGAGCGTTTCCCTAGAGTATGCAAGTATAAGAGTGGCCTCCTGGGTTGTTGGATATGCACACCTCCAGCTTTGTGCAATATGATTGAACCCATATCAGCTGTGAGTGTTTTCATTTCTCCAGTATTCTTGGAGAAATAATTTCCACAAGGTAGTGGTGAATATATTGGTTGTTCCTATCTGATGATTAGAAATTATTTTCTTTGAGGATTTAATTTGCATTTCTGTAATGTGGACTATCTTTTCAGATATTTTATTTTTCCTGTGGTATTTTTTGTTGTTGTTGTTAATTTTCCTATTCACACCTGTATTGGTCTGTTTTCACTCTGTTGATAAAGACATACCCAAGACTGGACAATTTGCAAAAGAAAGAGGTTTAATGGAGTCACAGTTCCCCGTGGCTGGGAAGGACTCATAATCATGGCCAAAGGTGAAAGGCACATCTCACACGGTGGCAGACAAGGGAAGGGAGCTTGTGCAGGGAAACTCCCTTCTATAAAACTACCAGATCTTGTGAGACTTGTTCACTATCACGAGAATAGCATGGGAAAGACCTGCCTCAATGTTTTGATTACCTCCCTCCAGATCTCTCCTATAACACGTGGGAATTGTTGGAGCTATAATTCAAGATAAAATTTGGGTGGGGACACAGCCAAACCGTTTCAACACCTTTTGCTCTTTTTTGTTTTAGATTATAACTTTCTCATTTACATTAAGAAGCTTAGATATGCAGTACAAAATACACAGTGTAAAATTCTTTACATTAAAAAGCTTCTATATGCAGAATAAGACCCAGATACTGATTTTTCATTTTTGTGTGTGTTGCAAATCTCTCCTGTTAGTTTTTGGCAAATTTTTCACAATTTCTTTATAGAGCTTTCTTTGAAGTTCTTAATTTTAATATGTCCTATAGTTCATGCTTATTCCAAAATGATAGATTTTTTTTCTCTTATTAATAAAACTTTTCCTATACTAAGGTCACAAAGATACTCTGCCTATTCTGTTCTAAATATTTTTTTTTAAAAAATAAATTTATTTCTCATGACTCTGATAGCAGGGAAGTTCAAGATCAAGGTGTTAGCTGGGTCAGTTTCTGGGGAGACCTCTTACTGGCTTGCAGATAGCCCCTCTCTCAGTGTGACCTCACAGGACCTTTTCCTGGTGTGTACACAGAAAGAGAGAGGAGTAGGGTGGGTGGGGAGAGCTCTACCTCTTCTTATAAAGCCACCAATCCTTTTGGATTAGGGCCCCACTTTCATGGGGTCCTAATTGCCTACTAAAAGCCCTATCTCCAAATTCAATCACACCGGGGTTAGGATTTCAACATATGAAATTTTGGGGCTCCCATTCTGTAGTAGGTATATTCATCCCACAAAATACAACTCAATAATGAAAAGGAATGAATGACTAAATTTCACAGATACTGTGAAAGAAGCCAGATACTGAAGAGCACATGCTTTTTATTCCATTTAAATAGTGACAGGAATTAGAGTGGTTGACTGTGGGTGAGGGGAAGTGAGATGGGGAGGGTACAAGGGAAACTTCTTTGGCAACGCTTTGTTGGGGTGAGAGTTACATGGTTATATGTATTTGTCAAAGTACCTGTATTGTACACTTAAGACCTGTGCATTTTATTTTGTTTAGGATATAGCTCTTGTTTTGTTTTGTTTTGGTTTGGTTTGGTTTGTGAGGCAGGGTCTCACTGTGTTACCCAGGCTGCAGTGCAGTGGCAAAATTATGGCTCACTGCAGCCTCAACTTCAGGGGCTCAAGTAATCCTCTCGTCTTGGCCTCCTAACGTTCTGGATTATAGGAGCGAGCCACCATATCCAGCTTGTATAAACTACATCTTAACAAAGCAAAGACCACTAGCTAAGACACTTCTCTGATGATTTTCATGCACTCCCAGGTTAGAGAGTGCTATTTTAGTAGAGCTTTTCCATTTTATTTATTTTTAAAACTAATTTCAATTTTATTTTAGATTCAGAAGGTACATGTTCAGGGTTTTTACATGGGCATACTGTGTGACACTGAAGTTTGGGGTAGGTATCATCCCATCACTCAGGTAGTGAGCACAGAGGTTTTCGATCCTTCCTCCCTCTCCCTCTCTCCTCCTCATAGTTAGTCCCAGTGTTCTAAAAAGTTTTCATCAGTAATTGATTTTTATATATGAACAGTTATCTCATATAGACAACTAATTTATCAGGATAGATCTTAGTGAATAGTTCATCAACAACCAATGATCACAAGAACTTTTGTCATATTTCATTTTCACCCCACCTAGGACTCTTTCTGGACTCCACTCCACACTGAAGGGCTAGAATCCTTTGTCACTTATACACTCTCTCTGTTGCTGTGGCTGAATATTAATATCTAATGGGAAAAAATCCTAATACCATGATTTTCTTCAGCAATATCCTCCCTGTGAGAGTGATCTTTAGAAATTTTGTATCAATAATGATTTTTAAGTCAGCTTTAGTCTATTAGTTTTTAAAGGAGATATAATCTTTCACTATTGTGGTAGATATTTTAATTTATTGGAAAATATAATTTTTGCTATATTTATTTTGGCATTCTATGATTTTTACAAGATTAGAATTTATATATCTTTCTGGTGAAATTAAATGTTTTAATTTTGTGGGGTGGATTATGCACTAGTGTGACTTTCCCACTTCATATCTGTGTTGTCTGATGTTAATATTATCACATCAGCTTTATTTGAGTTAGTAGTTGGCCTGTGACTTCTTTTCCAGTCTTTCAATTCCAAATTTTCTGGATTCTTTTTATAAGAGGTCTATTCTAAAAGGAGTATTGATGAATTTAATTACAACTATTTTAACAATAAGTCTTTAAACTAGAGGTTTATATTTTTTGATTTTCAATACATTTGAATTTATTTACAAATAAATCCATGCTTGTTATATTACATAATTTTTTCTTATCTTTCTTTGGTTTTATCTTTAATTTTTTTTTCACATTCTTATTTTTAAATCCTTGATTAACTTAAAAGACCAACACTTTTTAAGACTCCTTTTGCTGGTTTTCATAGGATTTGTAAAAAGTTTTCTTAACTTGATTAACCCCAAGTTAAACAGATCCTTACTTTCCTTCTAAACCATAGAAGAGACTTAGATTTACTTTAATCACATCTATCTTAAATTGCATGCTATGCAGCATTTTATAATTTACAATATTTAATTTCAGTGTTTTATTTCTTAACTTGGCAATTTTCACCCCATTATTATTGTTTCTAAAGGCAATGCTTGTTGCGATTTACCATTGTGTTTATATTTTCTCTGTTCCCCCTTTATTTTTGCATTCCAAATCTTCCTCTGGGGGTGCTTTCTTCCAGTTTGTAGTGCACACTCGCAATTTTTCTTTCTCAGAAAAACATCCTCCTAGTGCCCTCTTTCTTTAAGATGGGGATTCTGGTGACAGTAACTTCCTGACTCTAGATGACAGTAACATTCTCTCAATATTGTGAAGACATTCTACTGCCTTCTGGTTTCTACTACTGATGTTGAGAAATCAGCTTTCAGTATGGATGACTTTCCATTGTGGACAGCCTATCTTTCATTTCCATTGGCAATATACCTCTCAGTTTCTGATTACAGGAGAATATCTTTATTTGCCCTTGCTCTTGAAGAGTATTTCAGGCATCAAATTCTGGGTTGGCAGTTATTTTTTCTTTCTGGCCTCATTAAAGATCTTGTCTTTGCCTCTGATGTTTTACAAAGTCACTATCATATGTGTAAGCGAGAATTCATTTTTGTTTATATACCTTGGGATTTATTTGGCTTTCTTAATATAAAGATTAGTTTTTTGCCTGCTGTGGAAACTTACCAGCCCTCATCAGGTGTCATTTACCTATTTTTCAGTCTCTTAGTGTTTCTTTTCATTTTTGATTTTCTCTATTGAATTCTGTGTACTTTCTTTAGGCATACATTCCAGTTCATTTCTCTCCTCAGCTGTGTCTAACATTTATCTAATAGTGAATACTTGAATCTCCATTTGTAAAATTTTAACTACTACATTTCCATTTCTAGAGATTGTATGTACTTAGTTTACAAGTCTGTTTACTTTGATAATATTCTATTGTTTTGTTATGCCTTCAGTATTCTATTTTTACTTTAACCATATTTAACATCTTTTTACTCTGGTAATTCAGTTATTTGAGATGTTTGTGAGCCTTATTGTGTTGGTGGTTTATTTTCTGTTAAATCTGGATAGTAGTGCTTTGTTTTCTCATATGCTCTGTCATTTTTTAAAAAGAATTATACACTCATGATTATTAGAACTTTATCCATGGAAATTCTTGAAGCTTTTTCTATGGCCCATTTTTCCAGAGAGCTCTCATGGCTTCAGCCAGGTTCCTGAGTGCACTGTGAAGTCAGGCCATTTTATCATCACGAGTTTTAACGTTTCCTTTTGAAAATAATTAGACTTACGTAAAAGTTGTGAAAATAGTTCAGATTTTTTTCTATTCCCTTCTCCCAGATTTACCTACTATTAACATTCACATGTCCAGAGTATAATTATGAAAATCAGGGAATTAATATTACTACAGTACTTATAATTAAACCATAGGTCATATTCAAAATTTACCAGCTTTCCACCTTTGCCTTACTTTGGTTTCAGCATGGAATCTGGGCACCATACTGCGTTTCTAGGCTCCTGAGTTTCCTCACATCTGTCACTCCTCAGTCACCCCTTGTCTTCCATGATCTTGACACTTCCAAAGAGTACTGGTGAGTTATTTGTAGACTGTCTCTCAACTTGGATTTATTCAATATTTTTTCCTGACTAAATCGAACTTACACCTTTTGAGATAGAAGAGCACAAAAATAATGTACCCTTCTCGAAGCATCATATCCCAGTCAATGCAAACTAAATTCTCCATGTGGTGTTGTCAGGCTATATGGTGACATGACTTAGAGGCCAACGCCTGGGTGAAGGCCAGTTTGTGGGTACAGATTCTCAGGAGAAACGTGCTTCTGTATGCAGAGGCAAGCCTTAGGCAGTTGTGTTTTATTGCTGTTTAATAAGTATTGATTGAATAAATATATATATATATATATATATAAAGTCTATTTTATGAATCTAACTATAGAAAATACTCAGATATGTTACCAACATTTTGTACAAAGATGTTCATTGCAAAGTATTATTTATAAGAGAACAGGATTGGGAAAATTAGAAAGTGGTTAAGTGCATTAGAGAATGTTCATTTGAGAAAATATGCAGCCTTGAAATTATGCATCAAGGCATTTTTAAAGGCATAAGAAAATGTAGATATATTCTTCATCAAAGTGAGTTAAAATATGTTAAAGAAGTACATTGAAAGCCTAATAGTAAATGTGTCAAAAGTGAATAGGGTTTACCTGTAATTCTCATATGCTTCCACACTCTCAAAGCTTTTTACACTCAGATGTATTTATAGTTTTTGTAAAATAAAAGGATGGAGTGAAATGAAATTCAAAGCTGCATTCATGAAATACATATAGAGCATCTACAATATTATAGATATGGCATCAATGCTGCCATATTGTCAGCCAGCATTTGTAGTGAAATTATGGTTAATAAGACAATTAAAAAATACTGATTAGAAAACACTCCCCAACAACTAGATAGCCAGAAAACATTTGTGGAGATAAAAATAGAAAACGTTACTAGCTGTCATTTACCTTTTTTAATTCTTCAGTAAAAAATAGAAGAAGGTAGATATTCCACAAGGCAGAAATCCATGCAGTGACTTTTTTCTTTATAGCTGACTCTATAACACCTTTGTTGCATTTCTCTGGGAACCAGGAACCTGGGATCACGCCCTGTCTCTGTGGCTAGTGGGCTGCAGCTTCCCTGCTGACAAATGGGATTATCTCTATCTAGCACCTATTTTGATTCGGTGATTCCAAAGGTCGGCTTGCTTTAGACACTGGATATTTTTTGTTTTGTGAATATTTGCAACAGTTACATTTTGTGTTGAGCACAGAATAAGATTTTATGACATTCAATTATTTTCCATATGAACAGTCTTTTGGGTTTACTATTGAAATATTTATTTGGACATGTTCAGTCCAGAATTATCCCTTTTATTGGAACTGTAGTTTGGGCTTGTGGGTCAGCTGTCCAACATTGAGAGTTTCACTGTCTTAGATGTTAGATGAAATTATAGAAGTCACCACCATTGAATGTGAACAGGTTAAAATAAGAGTTATAAAATGAGGGGTGGGATAGAAATTGGTCCTTGGATGCTCTGCAATCTCAGAGTCCTGGCGGCAGTACAATTTAGCAAATATTGTATAAGGAGGTTTGCAGAGGTCTTCACGGCTCCATAAAATGAGTTTCAGAAGGTTTTATATCTAAAAGGTAAATTTAAAAAAATGTTAACATGCATTTTGATGGTGAGTATGGGAATGTTTATTTTCTGTTGTTTCACATATGCTATAATTAAAGCATTCTCAAATTGAAAAGGGAAGATTTTGAGAAAGATTCTGAAGCCTGACAGAGGTGCCCAGCTGCTGGAAGCTGGTCCTGTCCTTGCACGGAGGCCAAAAGGCCACTGAGTTGAGGACACGTCTTCTCTCACCATGGTCAGCAATCTCCTAAGTGACCCCGAGCAGTGGGTTTGGGTGGGGATCACAGATTTCTTTCTTTTTTCGCTGAGAAACGGCAACCAGCCCCATCCACAGCGAAGGAGGAGCTCTGCAAGGCATCTGCAGCTAGAGCCACTGCCGTGGATTCTGTCGTCAGAGGAAGGACAGACTGGGGTGGTTGCGAGAACACACACTCCTCCTGAATCTGTCTCTCTGGGCAGACTCACCCCCTGAGGGAGAGGCCCTTTACCATTTTTCCCTGCAAAGCTGTGTCTACACTGAATTCTGTGGAGCATTGAACAATGCCCTGTTCACCATGTGTTCCCTTCGCTGCTCCTTAACTTTTATCTGGGAGATCATGGGCAGTGGAGAGAGAGGGTTATTAATTTCTGGCTTCTTGTTTAAATTCGTTTACATCTTTTTCAGAAGAGATTATAGCTCCTATGGAGATTGCTGTCAACTATCAGATCTGCTTTTTTGACACTAAAGGTTATTTGTCTCCTTTTAAAAGTATGCATTATTCGAACTCAGTGAAAAGGTGTGTGCTTGTTTTGGATATGAAAATATGGAATTCTTATGCTGAGCTTGGGCCTGGTCTTCCAAGGTCTTCTGATTAATCTAAGCCTCACATTATCACTAAGGCACAGAGTTAAGGGTAAGAATGCAAAGTACATTAAAGAGAACAGTGAAGAAATATCTTAGCGCATCACTCTGCTATCTTTGTTTCATGTAAATTTGCTTTTTAAGCTTGAATTTGTCAGAAGCCTACATTTGTGGATTGTGTTTGCACTTTCACTGTAAAAGAAAACAAAAAAGAAAATAGAGGTACTCCAGTTTCTTTCCAGTACTGCGATTATCCTTGACCTATACTTTAAAAAACAAGTTAAAGTACTTGTGGAGAAACACTCTGCCTTCCTTGATTGTACATCACTCCCTTTTCATTAGAGCAAAGGATGGAACCAAGATGTGCTATGAAATACACCTGCTATTAACTATCATGACATATTTTTGATGCAGAAATGCAGAAACAATTAGATTCTAATCTACAGAGAGCATAGCCTTTATCATGGCATTATGGCTTTGCTAATTGGTTCTCTGTAAGTACAAACTTAGGTTATTGGCCTATTCTGGTCCTCAAAATGTGGTCCTCGATTGTTTAGATGTCTCCTTTCATTGGCATCACCGGTGTCCTAAATACTTGTGTTTTTATTCAAGTCAATATTGTCTGCATTTATCATGCATTGAGCAAAAACTTTGGAGTAACTGTTAGGATAATTGGGCATTGGGGATTCTTAGAAGTCTTTATTATGTGGAAATGCCTAAATAACATCTGTTCTAACATTCCTGTTACTCAGGGCTGCTTTGTAGTTGCCATGTCTTCAGGGACCTTCAAAACAAGAAGCCAAGAAATTCAATATAAACTGCACTTCATGTAAAGCCCTTTAAACCCATCAAGAGAGTGTGACCTGGGTCTGGGTTAGCCTAAGCCTTAGTGGGGAGAGATGAGCTTCCCCAACATGCTGCTCCCTCCCCAGTTTTAATGCAAGTCCTGATCACAGCTCTCCCAATTTTTGCTTGCCTTCAGTAGTAAGGATAATTTAAGGCCACTTGACCGAGGCTAGTTGCTCTTCAAACTAAATGGAACGTTGACTCTCAACATTCATTTGCATTTTAATCCTGGGTCCTCAGAACAGCTCGTGAATACTCGCGGCTTTTGAATGAATGTGCGCTCAGATCACTCTTGACTGGGAGATTCTTTCCCAGGAAAGGGGCAGCTTTGGTGCCATGTGGTGAGTAGCCACCTTGCTGGTGGAGACGGGAAGTAGGGGCTGCCACTGGGAATGGCTGGCTGCTCACTACATTGTCACCACACTCAGGAGGATGGAGCAGGTGAGTCCTCACCTGCGTGCCATGCCTCTGGTGTGTGTGTGTGTGTGTGTGTGTGTGTGTGTGTGTGTTTATCACCACACTGAGCATGATGTCGTGTGCACTGTGCCGAGTGGGCTTCACTGAGGGCTGCAAGCAGCAGTGCTCGGTGGGGTGGGGTGCTGGGTGTGAGGTGTGGAGTGCTGGGGTACAGGTGTGGGTTAACCAGCATCTGGCCTGCCTGGGTTCTGGGTAAACTAATGGGAGGATGGTGGTGGCCGTGCTGTTGGCAGAGTTGCAGGGTGGACATGCATTGGAAGATTGGGGGTGGGGAAGTCAGATGGAGGCCTAAGTTTCTTGCTCCTGGGTTCCAGAAGGAACATTCCCTCCACCTTCCCCACTTTATGTCCGTCTTAAATCCAGATCACCTGTCCTGCAACCTCAAACTCAGCAGCAGACACCCAAGACTGTTTTCGAAGCTCCCACAATGGCATAAAATCAAATGTCAAAAAGAAATCCCTCACTCTACATCATTTCTAATGATCTGCTTCTCTGATTGAACTCTGATGTCTATAGGTGTGTGTAACACAGTGTGTTAGTGTGTGTGTACATGCATGAGTGTGTGTATGTGTGTGTGTATGGGAGTGTTTGTGTGTGAGTGCTTGTGTGTGTACATGTTTGTGTATGTGTATATGCATGAGTGAGTGTATTTGTGTGTGTGTGAGTGTATGTGGGGGCTATCTCTCTGCATATGGCTATAAAGGACTTCTCCAGTTTCTTTTAGATTATTCTTACGCTTTTGTACTTTTAAACTTTTCATCTTGATTTTTGTGGCTATTCTGGGAGATCTCTGGGTCTGCCTTTCCCTTGCCTCTCAAGGTCCAGCCCATCTGTCCATCACCCTGAGCTAAGGAGAGTTGTGGGGGGAGGGCCACCATCCAGGGCAAGGTACATACCTGCTTTCTGATTTTCTGTCTTCTGGGCTTATGTGACCCAAAAGCCTTAGGACATAGACCTGAACTGAAAAACAAAACAAAGGAAAAGCCAATGAAAACAGGGTATTCACTGAAGAAGATAGCATTTGTGTCAGGAATTAACAGTGTGTAGATGAACTAAAGCAGCAAACACAGGACTCAGGGGAAGAAGATCAGATGAAGAGGGGCAAGATCTGAGAGTTGCAATAGAAAT
Organism: Plecturocebus donacophilus; assembly: GCA_004027715.1. Lineage (NCBI taxonomy): Eukaryota > Metazoa > Chordata > Mammalia > Primates > Pitheciidae > Plecturocebus > Plecturocebus donacophilus. The sequence continues at coordinate 3,040 of PVKP010031152.1, read as the reverse complement.
GATTGGGGTTCCAGAGGCAGAAAAGGGATACATGGGAAAAATAGCCCCACAGATAATAGATGAGAATTTCTGAGCTTAGAAGATTCCTACCTTTGCAAATTGAAATGGCTAATCAACATCTATACCTAGACATCTCTAAAATAAAAGAAAAAAAATCTAACAAGTTTCTAGGTTCAAATACCCAGCTATTAACCAAACAAAGGCAATAGGTTGCTGCTAGTTTTTTTCAAGTATAAACAGTGCAAGTAAAATGCAGTGAAACACAGTCACACATTATCAGATACATGCCAGGTGGCTCAGGAAAAGGACTGCACACTAGGATTTCTATACCCAGCCAAGCTATCACTGACCTTTTCAGGTGAAAAGTATTTAAAAATATACGTTTCAGAAAATACTCAAAACTTTGAGTCTACCGAATACACAAACTGTAAGTTTATCTGAATAAAATATTCAAGGAAAACCTGAAGAAACAGCAAAGAAAACAGCCCTGGCCACTCCAAACTGAGCCTGAGCGGGCCTCTCTCTCTCACTCTGAATGTATGATTATGTACTTACTCTCTGGGAATGTCTTCTTATGTACCACATTGTATTTCTTGAAATAGAAGGGACATATTGCTAGGGAAAATCTTATGATGATATAAAACAAAAGCAGCTAAACCTTTTTGAGCACAACCTGGGAGTAGCCAGAGTCCAAGGAATATGCCTTAGGGCTCGGGGTGGACAGTGCCAAAGATTCAATATCCTACACTTTGCAGCATCCTATTTAATTGCAATGGGATGTGGTGTGTGGTTCATTGGGGGTGGCGGGGCGGGTGGCAGATGAAAAAGCAAAACAACTTCTTGTGGAAAATAATATCCATAGCTCTAAAAAAGAAACATGTTGCACTATGAATGTGAGGAAAGAACAGGTAAGAAAGAAAAGAATAAAGAATAAATGGAACTCCTGAATTGGTGAGCAGGAAAAATAAGCAAAATAGGTAAAAATTGTAAAATAAAATACAGATTAAAATCGAGTATATTCATTTTGATATCAATTGTGAAGGAACTGAATTCTTCCATAAAAAGCAGGGACTATCTAATGAGGTCAAAATTCAAACTCTAGCTTTATGCTGTTAATGAAATTGTTTATTTTCCTATCTTCTCTGCCTTATCAGAGTACCTGCTATGTGCTAGACACACAGTGTTTGTTAATATTTTAGTGAATGAATGAATGCAGGGAAGCATCTTGGACATTTCCATTGAATTCTTTACTGTTTAGAGAGGCAACAGCATAGAACTAATATGTTTTCGAAAGGTTTCCAACATTAAGACCCACATGAAATTATTTCCACTGAACCCCCCATTGACCAGTTCAACCCATTCCTTGGAAGATCAAGCTCTCCTTAGCATTTTTATTAATTGAAATTTTACCCCATGTAAGACAGTACATTCAATAACTGGCAATGTCTCGTGAGGTAGTTTGGTTTTGTTTACCAGAAAAAAAAGTTAAAAGAAAAAAGAACAGACAACTGTGATTCTATTTGTGCAAATTTATAATTCCTTATCTAGTTATTTCAGAGTTCGTAGTAAGAATAAATATCGTCATGAAGGCTCCTTCTGCTTGGTTTATCATCCCTTCGTCCCCTTTTTATTAGCTCTGGCCACCTCTTAAGTCCTTCAGGAAGATGGTCAGCCTTGCTTGGAGTTATTAGGCTGGACCAATCCTTTTACTGGATTTGTCCACTGGGCAGCTCTCCCCATTGTGCCTGGAACATACTGGGGGAGTTCCCGAACCCACTCCCAGGGCTGGGTCTGGGTGTTTGCGCCAGAAGCTACAGATATCTTGCCCTCTAATTTTTCCATGTGAAGCCTAATCTGCACACTATGTGGAAGGACTCTGTAACACAGTTGTCTGGAAAGGGATGAGAAAGCAAACCTGTGCCATCCACTGTATGTGCTTATTCTGCCCTTGCGGCCCAGAGCCCAGCTCCTCTTTGCTCTGTGCAATGGGGGAAAGGGTGGCTCCAGCCTCAGAGCAGGGTGTGTTCCTCAGTCAGAGGCAAGGCAGCCTGGAGAGCATGTCAGCATGGTCTGGCCCCAACCAGCCTCTCCAGTGAGCCCACCAAGAGGCTCCAGGAGGCACTATGCATGCTCAGCAATGGCGAGCAGTGTTCCTTCTGACTTACCTGCCTGAGATGTCCTTGAATGAACCATGTTCCTGAGAGAGTCAGCAGCTGCAGGGTGCAAGTTTGCAGTTTCTGGCATCAGTCCACTTGCCTGTCCACTCCAGAACTGCCACATAAATGGTAGCAATTTGTGCTGGACATGCATCTGTAGCAGAAAAAGAAACAAACAGGCTGCTATTGCTTTTCTACTATTTAATTCTGGAGATGTTTCCCCAGTGCACTGTTCTGGAGAAAATGTCCACATAAACAAATTATTATGTTGCCAGCCTTCCTCATAAAGGCTTTGCAGGTCTCCTCCAAAAGCCATATCTGTATGAAGCAGGGAACAGTTTAGGATTTGGGAAGGAAGTAATACTGCCAAGTAAGTTACTTAATTCAAAACATGGTGATTGGTTGGTTTCTACCATTTTTTTTTCCTAACTGCCATCATGCATTTTTCACCTGACAACATGTACAGAGACACTCTGAAAATGTCCAAAGGTGGACAATAATTGTTTAAATATTTTTCTAGCGAACGCGTTTATCCTTGTGCCAATAATGGATCACTTTTCAATACAGCTTTCCAGAGGATGGGCTCTCCAAGTCTCTCTTCGCACAGACGAAAAGTGTGGGTACTGCAGATGACAGCTTTCCAGAGGATGGGCTCTCCAAGTCCCTCTTTGCACAGGTGAAAAGTGTGGGTACTGCAATGACTTGGGACAGTGGCTCCTTGTGGGAACACAGCTGGTCCTGATCAGTGTTTTTCACTCAGATTCTTCTGTGTCTGCCTAGATTAGCTGTATCAAATTTCATAAAAAAAAAAAAAATCCAGAAACCTAATGAGAAAATGGAAACATATCCAAGCAAAATAATTTGTTAGCTAATGATTACTTTTG
>PVKP010031151.1:0-27223 GCA_004027715.1 Plecturocebus donacophilus | reverse complement strand
CCACCATGCCCAGCTAATGTTTTTTGTATTTTTAGTAGAGACGAGGTTTCACCATGTTGGTCAGGATGGTCTTGATCTCTTAACCTCGTGATCCGCCTGCCTTGGCCTCCCAAAGTGCTGGGATTACAGGCATGAGCCACCGCGCCCAGCCCCATCATATAATTTTCTATTATGATTTTGAAAATAGTAATTTTCCAGTTGAATTCAAATGAGTGCTTTTGGAGGATGATATCTCTTTTGAACATCCATAGTTCAAAAACAAGGGAAGGAGTTACATCCCACTGTCAGATACAGCAAATTTAATCTTAGAAAAAACTATCCTCACTAATGAATGAACCAAAAAGAATTTCCTTTTACAAGTTTATGCCACTTTATTGCAACAAATATCTCCATATAAGAATGAGTGTAAGTGATGAGAATGTGATAGTATTCACAGGTTGTTTGTCCAGCCTCTCTTTTGCTTCTCAGCAGCCTCTTCTGATCACTTGCATGGCCACAGGATAACATGTGGCAGCCATGCTCATCAAACATCAGCCCTCGGCCCCAGTTGATTGTGCCAAGATGAATGTCTAATAATTCCAAAAATTTGGAATACAGAGTGGGGAAGGGAGCTAAGAAAGGAATGGGATTGATTTCAGGGTTTTTTTTCAGGATAACCGGACTGATGACATAAACTTGGGAGCAGTCTTGGCCATGTTTTTATCAATGTAATAAAAGCAGAGGAAACTGTTAGTTAAGAGGAAGGGAATGAGTCAGAAATGCAGAGAGGAGCATACACAAAAGTCAAGAGAATGTTTTCAGTTCCATCTTTGTCCTTGGATTCCTCAAGATATTCCTGTGTTTTTCTAATACAGTTGTTAAGATCAAGGGGTTTTCTGTTGCTTGAAAATAAGAGCTCTATCTAATACAGAAATAATATAGTGATATATCCTAAAGGGTTAGTTAAGAAATTGGGAAAGATTTGACTGTACAGCTATTCATCACAGCACTGGAAACACTCTAAACATTCAACAGTAAGGGACTAGTACATCCATTAAATGCCGAGTATGAATCATATTATCAGAGAATATTAGCGTAGGATTATATGTATATAACAGATGCTAAAGAAAAAAGCAAGTTTGGGAAGGTTGGTTGCTAACCTTCCCAAATGATACTGTTTATGTTTTAAATTATTTATAAATAGGCATACCAAAAAATTATAACATCATGTAAACAAAAATGTCAACAGTGGTTCTCTCTGGTAGAATTGCAAAACGTTTTATTCTCTCCTTTTAAAAAAGATCTCATGGCTATCATAATTTCTGGTTTCAACTGATATTAAGCAATGGATGAGTTCTCTGTTGTTTTTTAACTTTTATATCTTTTAGTTTTGCTTACTCAACTTGCAGATTGAAAAACATTACATACATTATTTTAATTGTCTTTTTGTTGTGAAACTTTATTTGTCCTAATTTTTTTCCTGTCCCTCATCTTGGTGCGTATGTAGTATTTATTCTTAATGCACAAAACATCCAAGTTCCTTACTGATACAAAAGTTAAAAAATAAGAGAACTCATCATTGCTTAATATCAGTTGAAACCAGATATGATAGTCATGAGAATGTAAAACAAGAAAAAACCCTTTTGTAAATTATAGTTTGATTGTCACAGTTATATTATGTGGATAAAGAAAAGGTTTATAACAACCCATTGAATGAACAATATTTAGTTTATAAGGCTGACTCATTCTCTGGGCAGCTAGTCACTGTCTCAAATTTCACACAGACATTAACTGTTTAATCCAAAGTGAGAGTCCAACAGATAATAAACACACCCTGGAAGGACAATGGATGCTAAAATCTAAGCACACTATGATAAAATGTCATTTATATTTAAAGTAGATGGCTAAAAACGACCGGAAAGAAAATATTTCATGGAAAAAGCAGAAAATGACCAGATTGCATATTGAAAACATTTTTGCAGAGATAGATTATCTAAATCAGAAGTCCCCAACCTTTTTGGTACCAGGAACTGGTTTCATTGAAAACAATTTTTCCATGACAGGAAGGGTGGGGGATAGTTTCAGGATGAAACTCTTCTACCTCAGATCATTAGGCATTAGATTCTCATAAGGAGTGCACAACCTAGATCCCTCACATGCAAAGTTCACAGTATGGTTCACACTCTTATGAGAATCTAATGCCACTGCTGATCTGACAGGTGCCAAGATCAGGCAGTAACGCTTACTTGCCCCCACTCACCTCCTGCTGCGTGGCCCAGTTCCTAAAAGGCCATGGTCCAGCAGGGGATTGGGAATTCCTGGTTTAGATCAAGGGTTTGCAGCCTGGGGGTTGGGGATCTAAACCATGATTTATTCTAATATAAAGAAAATCAAATTCAAACTCTCTCTCTAAATACCTACTTGGCATCTCACCCCCTAACCTGTTTTATACCAAAAAACTTCAATCACAAGATGGGTTTGGCAGTATTTCAGAAATGCTTTTCAACAGTACAACAACCTTTTTTTAGAAGCTAGGATTAGCTTAACACAAATATGGGTATGTAAAAGTAGGCACTCAGTTATGGAATATTTACTCAAGTGGAATTCTTCCAATATTTTCTGGAAGAGAGCTACTTTTCAATAATGCCATTCTGTGGACCAACATCTTAGAGAAAGTGCTTTTGAGTGTTCATCTTTTTTTAAAAAATAAGTGTTGCTTATACCCATTAAAAGAAAATTTAAAAATTTTAAAAAAGTGTTGTGTTAAAAAATGCATAAATGTATAAAAGTAAGATATTAGATTTTCTACGTAATCAATGATTAATTTCAGTGAATTTTATTTGAAAATTTAAAAATTGGGATTTTAATATGAAAGTTCTCTCCTAGATATTTTTTTTTCTATTTTTAAAACTCTGACAAAAATTAGTATACTTGGATCTACACGCTTCTAACTTGTCTCCTTCAGTTCATTCCTAATAAGCTTGTTACTTGTCAAGAGTGAACTATCTCCCTCTGCATTCATCTGCACAGTGAACCATCTCCATTACTGTCTCTATCTCTTCACTGTCTATTCTCTATTTCCACCTTAAGCCTCTTCAGTCTGGTCTCTGACCTGATGGTGGAATGGAACTGTATGTTTTTCCGGCTCATCCACCATTCTACCTAGCTCTAAACTTGTCTATTTTCCTGAGTGCTAGTAGCTGTCTTTTCTTTTTCCTTTGGATTTTTGAAATCTAACCATTGTCTGATATTTAGTCTATAGCCCATTGGCTGTTTCTTCATGAAGTCTTCTTTTTCAAGAACTCATTCATGGCCAGCCATGGAGATTCACATCTGTAATCCCAGCATCTTGGGAGGCTGAGATGGGAAGATCACTTGAGCCCAGGAATTCAAGACCAGCCTGGGCAACATAGGAAGACTCTATCTCTACAAAAATTTTTTAAAAACTAGTCAAGAGTGGTGGCACACATCTCTGGTCCTAGCTATTGGGAGGCTGAGGTGGGAGGCTCATTTGAGCCCTGAAGGTCAAGGCTGCTGTGAGTTGTGATTGTGCCACTGAACTCATTCTCAAAGAAAAAAAAAAAAAAGAACTCATTCATCCTCAAGATTTCAACTCTCACTTGATTCCTGCACCTTAGCTCCAACTGTCTAATGGGCATATCACTAAAGTTATGGCCTCATCTAGGATAGAACTCATTATTGGACCATCTGAGCTGACTATTGTCAGTCTTCATTGTTTCATTACTAAGTCCTATAATTTTTATATAGATTCTATCTCTCAAATCTATCTTTTCACTTCTCTTTGCAATTATTGTTCTTAGGCTATGGTTTCATTATCATACTGATTTCTCCCTGCCCTGGTCTGACATTAGTCTTTCAAAATAAGGCTAAGACACAGGCTTGCATATTGGTAGTTTATTTGGACAATAATCCCAAGAAGTATAACTGAGAGCCTAAGAGAGTAGAACACAGAAGGAGGGAGAAAGAGTTCAAAAATGCCTTATTGAATTGGCCACCACTATGAGTAACTGCTGCTAGGTCACACTAGGATTTTATAATGAATCTTATGAAATGCATCTCAGAAAATCCACCTGAGAGGTGAAAAGGAAAAAAAATCCAAACATTTATTTATAAGTTCCTGTCCTCCACTGATTAAAGATGACCCTATTGGCAATACCTCCCCTGTACTTCCTGATTGTACATGCCTGACTCTGGGTAGTTGTGCTAGCCTCCACCATGGTTTTGGAGAAGTTCTGCACATCCAAGAGACAAGCAAGTAAAAACCAAAGACATGGGAAGTGGTAGGTAAATGTTTGGGGCTTAGGTGACTGTTGTCCAGTTATATCAACAAGAATACTGGTCCAAACCTATTATAGTAGCTACTAAAGCAAGACATGGCAGAAAGAGGACTTGACTGCTTCATAAAAGGCATATAATACACTTTTAATCTAATTTGTTGTGTGGGTTTCTTGTTTCTTCAGTAGGACTCTAAATGTCTTAGTAACATATATCCATTCAGTAGAATGAAAACACTTGCTAAATGAATAATTCAATCATTCATATTCAATTTTCTCATGATGTTAAAATCTTAAATCTTTCCAGTTCTATTTTCTCAATAAATGGACTAATTTAGTAAAATTCATGTCATCTAGTTAACTCTCTGGAATTTTACCAAAAACTATCACCAGCCCTCTCTGGCTCTGCTCCCAGTATTGATACCAAAGCACTCCTACCCACCATTATTAAAGCTTATATTCTGAACTTTTTTCTCCTGATCATACTACATTCCTATTGTATAGTTTTCCTCAAGACCATGGGACCTCTGTGTAAGAAGTCTAACCAGTTTAGCAACACAGTCACTGGCTAAAAAAAATCAAGGTGAATGGACTATGTAAGGTTGAAACTCTGGGCTCATTAACCCTCACAGTCCAGCCATCTAAGCTAGACTATGTTTTGAAATCTTCCACCCCTGGACTGAGATCAGATTGTTCCAGTAACTTAAGGTTGCTTTTCACTATATTTACTTATCTTTACATCCCACAGCTTATATGGACATTTTCTGCATTCTCTAATCTATTCCATCCAGATAAGTTAGAAACACTTAGGCAAGTCATATCAGTTCAGGTTAGATGATGACACTCAGACTATGTTTATGTCCTACATGCAAATAGTGTTTATATTGAGAATGTGTTCTAAAAATGAGAAAAGGAAAACAAATTCATGTTCTTTATCCTTTGAGTGGAATATAACATCCACAGAATTTATCAAGCTCTTTACTTAACATCAAGGGTTTTTAAAAGTTAAAGACAAAGTTTCAGAACACCTCCCCTAAAGGAAATTTGGGAAGTTATTTAGACCTGAAATAAATGCCCTTACTGTTTTTAAAGATACTAGGAGAAAAGTTAAAGAATTTGAAAAATGTACTCATTCATTTAGCAAATATTCACTAAGCATTCTATTGTGAAAAAGAGTATAAGTCCTTGTTATCACTTAAAAAATCTTTATTTTCTCACTTATACAACATTAAACACATTTTCTGCTAAGCAAACAAACTAAAAACTTGGAAAATATAAAAGCGCCTATAATCACATCACTCAAAGGAATAGTGTTAACCTCCAATGGATGTCTCCATTGCTTCTTCAGTAGAATCCCCTCAAAAATGTTTTCATTGGTTGAAAACATTAAAAACATTAAAAAGAGTCTCAGGTAGACTTATTTCTAGGTGCTGGGATTGTATCTTACTCTTCATGGTATCAACCCTAAGAGCTGACACATACTATGTGCTAATAAAAATGTTTAGGAGGGTGGTTCATCAGTCTTATTAGAAAACAGACAAAAACAAAATATATTACCAAATAAGCTCAATTCCCCATAGCACCTGCTGTGAAGGAGGACATTTAGAATGCTCAGTCTCGTTAACTCATTCTGATTACAAGTGGAAGTGCACCACTCTTGAGCAGAGTTTCTCTGTTTACCACAAGATGATAAACTTTGGTGTTTCATTAGGAATGATATTCAGTAGCATGAGTAAGAAAAGTCCGTCCTCACCTGGTTACTGGAAATCAGGAATATGCTATCATTTGCAGCACATATGGTAGGAACAGTCTAAAATTCTCTGCACCACTTTGTTTCCCATCAACCAGCAGAATAAGGCAAAGATCGACTGACAAATGTCAGTAACTCATTTTTCACATATGACAAAAGGTGACTAAACTGATAAAATTCTTATTTTAATGTTCTTGCCAGAAGGCTCAAGTAATTAGCAAAACTAACCAGCAAAAAATGAGAGTGAAGCCCATTATTTTTCTTATGTTTGGGAATTACATAAGTACTTTCCTTCAAAAACAAAAGTTTTCCAGTCAATATCTGCATGCTGAATATAAACAATTAGCCTGTTTTAATATGGAATTTTCCCTTTATTTTTAGTATTAGAAGGGAGATTCTAATAAATCTATGGGAAGTAGTATCACCCCATATTTGTAACCTCAGGACATAAAACAAATATGTCTGACCCCCTTCAGAGTGTGGAGATGGGTCCCATATTTGTAAAACTAAGTTCTTTTTGCCCTTAAGGAAATAAAACCAGCTTCTAGTCTGCCAATGTTTTTGCTATGGTTTTAATATGCAATCAAACTTTATTATGAAAGAAGAGAGCAGATATTTGGAGCTGAGAGATTAAAAAAAAAAAAAGTAACAGGTCTAGCATGGGAGACCTGGGAGAAATGGATGGTGGTGCCATTTATTGAAACGGGAAAGGCAGAAAAGCAGGTTTGGGGGAGCTGGAGAGTGAGGAGTTCTGTGTGGCGACTTGGTATCTGTGGTAACAGAATTCAATCTTGATTATGAGTCTCCGGAACCGGGTTTGTTTAACTGAGCTTCTGCCTTGGTCCTGGTTTCCATTCTGTTCCAATTCCCCAAGAGAAAGGAGTCTTGCCTTGCCTTTGCCAGGCTTCTTTACTGGGCTTTTCCATCACCTCTCCCCTTGAATAGCAGGCCAGTAGGGACAGGCCATCTATGTGTCACTTCTGATCAGGCTTTCAAGGCCAGCTCCCTACCTTACCTAGAGTTCATGAGATTCTTTTATGTCAAACTCTCTGTGCTAAGATTATGGATCATCAGTCATTCAGAAGTCAGTCCCCTTTCTGACTTCTCTGTCGTGTGGACAATTGGTTTTGTCCCAGTGAGTTCTGAGAAGGACAGTTGTTCAATTAAGAGAACAGACTTTTCAGACTATTCATCTGTTAGCTGAAGAAAATAAGGTGCTATGGGATGAATGGTTAGTTGTATAGAATACATGAACCTAGGAATAATCATCAGCCTCTTGAAGACCCCATTGAGCAAGAAAATATATGCTAGTTAGTTTCAGTGGTCTTGAGGAAGAGGCTCTGCTGTTTTAAGTAATGTATCTCAAAGATTGCAAAGGCATTTTTTTTTTCAAAGTAAGCCTTAAAACTGTAAGTACGGCCAGGTGCAGTGGCTCACACTTGGAATCCTAGCACTTTGGGAGGCCAAGGCAAGCAGATTGCCTGAGCTCAGGAGTTTGAGGTAAGCCTGAGCAATACAGTGAAACCCTGTCTCTACTAAAATATAAAAAATTAGCTGGGCATGGCAGTATGTGTCTGTAATCCCAGCTACTTAGGGGGAGGTTGAGGCAGGAGAACTGCTTGAACTCAGGAGGTGAAGGTTGCTGTGAGCTGAGATCAAGCCACTGCACTCCAGCTGGGTGACAGAGTGAGACTCTGTCTCCAAGAAAACAAAAATTGTAAGTATGGAGTTAGAGTTACCATGCATATTTGAATTGTACAGTGAACCATTGGGATAACTCAGGCTAACGGACTCCATAACCTCTTAATTATCTTGACAGTTTAGAAAAATTAGTGCTTCCTATACTGAATTACCCAAGTAATTACAGTTATAGACCTTACCTACTTTTTTTGTAAATGATGTTCTAATTTGAGTTGTCACTGTTTCAAATGACATTTTAGGGTTCAACTTCTTTCCTACAAGATAGAGAAAACTTAAGAAAAAGGTCTTTTAGAACCCCAAGTCTTGTAATAACTGCCATTAAACCAGGAACAAATTCTCTATGAAAACGAGCCTAAAGTTCATCTCTATTCTGACAAACAGTGACAATTCTAATTTTCTAGTATGAAAAAACTTAATCAAATGAGGAAATATCCTGATTTTAAAATTAATCGATGGTTTGTTTAATTGAAAATATTAAAATTTTAAATAATAATTATTTCCCAAGGCTGCCAAACTAGTTCCTTCTTCCTTATAGTGCTAAGCTATTTGGCCAGCAAAATGAAGAGTGATCTTTTTTTATTCAAGTGTACTATAGAATCAGTGAGTGGTTTTCGGCTCTAAATTTACTCACTTTGGTGGTCCCACTAATTATAAACTTACTAGCCTTCAGGGAATGGCATTAAATATTTTTCTCTTTGGTAACTTAGTCTCTGAATTCAAAATCAAATGATGCTTTCATGTCAAATGACCAATTCAAGTGTTTTTTAAATGCATTTTCCTAAGATGCAGCATATATTTTTAGCAACTAGTAAATAATTATTATAACAATTATTTAAATCATAATAAAACACTTATTGACAAATAAAATAGCAATTACTAATATAAAATGGGGAAATAGTCTGTTTTTACTCTTCCGCATTTGTATAGAGAACATCAAAGACATTTTTGAGTAATGGTTTTCCCAAGCAAAGTAAAGCGAATATTTATCTGGTGGATTCAGGCAGCAGAAGACAACACATAGTTTATATGTTTCAAGAAGTCCCATACTTCCTGCAACAAATATAACCTAATATCCAAATTATCTCAGTCAATTTGGGCTTCTATATCAAAGTGCTATAAACTGGATGATATAAAAAATAGAAATTTATTTTTCACAGTTCTGGAGACCAAAGTCTGAGATGAGGGTGCTAACACGGTAAGGGTCTGTTGAGGGTCCCCTTCTGGTTGCAGAGTGTCAGCTTCTCATTGTACCCTCATACGGTGGAAAGACAGCTAGCTAGCTCTCCAGTCTCTTCTTTTAAGAGCACTAATCCCATTCATGAAGGCTCTGCCTTCCAAAGGCCCTTCCACCAACTACTATCACATTGGAATTAAAGTTTCAACATATGAAATTTGGGAAGCACATGAATATTCAGTCCATTGTGCAAATCTTCTGACCCATCCTAAACTTATTAGGATGGGTCAGAATGGAATGACCCATTCCAGCTACAGAAATCTCATATGAAAGTCCATGACATTAAATAGCAAAAAATGATGATATTCATCCATAAGACACATTTTTTTCCCCACTCGTCTTTAGTGGACCTTTAAATGCAAAACATGTATAAACAATTGATGACACGAAAGGATTACACAAGCAAATGTTTCACTTCTGATCAGCAAAAAGCCAAATGAGGTGGAGAGGACATAGGTTTAAAAAGAGCCTTGAGTAACATCCCAGGGCATCAAAATGGAACAAAAAGAAACTTAGGAAAGGTAGAAACAGAGCTCAGCAGATGTTAATTTTCTTGAGTTGCTCAAATTATTTAGGACAACTGCAATTAATTCTAAGTCAAGTTTAACAATCTGGAAAAAACTGATTTGGAAAAGTAAGATTGAGAGTTTAATTGAATATGAGAAAAAGCAATGGATCAGCAATTGGGTAACTAAGAAGGAAATGCAGATCCAGGAATTAAACAGACTGGCTGAGATCTGTAAAATGGATCACTGTTAGAAATAAAAATCACTATAATTTCCCATCTGCTACTGGTGTCAAGGCTGAAAGACTAGTTTTCAAATAATAATAAAAGCAAATATTTGTGGAGTTCTAATCTAACAGCTTTGCTATGTTATCTCAGTTATTCTCACAGCAACCTATGGGGACTCACTGAGACCCTCAGAGTTGATATAAACATTATTCTAAAGACATTTGAGACTCAACAGATGCAGAAAAAAAGCCTTTTCAGAGCTTCCCTTATTTCACTAAATGCGCCATAAATTTCCTCTTCCGAAGAATTGTACTGGCCAGAAAGAAGATAGAGAAGTCCACTTGTATCTGCATAAAAAAATCACAAACTTTCTTATTTCTTTTTCTAAATACTCATTTGTTCTTCCCATAGAAGCCTTTACTATCCTTTTTCTCTCCCCCATTAAGTTACCTCTTACCTGTTAAATTAGGTATATAAACCCCCATCTTCAGTTGTTTAGAGTCACATTTTTCTGTGTGCTACTGTGTGAATAAAAATCTGTGTTTTGTCTAAGTTTAATTCCCAAGCCCCCTGAACCTAAGAGGGCAGAGGAAAAGATTTTCCTCTCCAACAAACCCTATGAGAAGCAATTTCATCTTCTTTATATATATGATAAAACTTAGACTCCAAGAAGTTATAAAACTTGCCCAAGTTCACTAAACCTGAGGAGTGAGGATTCAAATACAGGTTAGGCTGGACACAGTGGCTCATGCCTGTAATCCCAGCACTTTGGGAGGCCAAGGTAGGCAGATCACATGAGGTCAGAGTTCGAGACCAGCCTGGCCAACATGATGGAACACTATCCCTACTAAAAATACAAAAATTAGCTGGGCGTGGTGGCACACGCTTGTAATCCCTGCTACTCTGGAGGATAAGCACGGGAATCACTTGAATCGGGGAGGTGGAAGTTACAGGGAGCCAAGATCACACTACTGCACTCCAGTCTGGGAGACAGAGCAATACCCTGTCTCAAAACAAAACAACAAAAAACCCACAAAAAACAAATGCAAGCTATATTGTCCCAAGAGTCTACACTACTATCACTTCATTAAATTGTTCTTATATGGTCTAAAGGCTTTAGAAGCCCATGCAAATGGGAAGATTTTTAAAGTGAATCTTCTTAGATCTTACCATGAGGTGTCCTAATTCTGAATATTTTGGTATTTACCAGGAGGGGCATTATTTGGGTGACTGCAAGGTTTACCTAAATTATTTGGCAAGAACAAAGATCAATGAAGCATTTAACTTTATTTTGCTTCCTTCACAAACCAGTTTCTAAGGTTGCTATGTTTAATTAACTGGAAAAAATTCCTTACATACAATTGAAAAACTGACTCAAGGTGAAAGAATCCAGCATGAGTAAGACTTGTAGTTTGTCACAGTCAGTAATTCGGAAGTTGAACAGGCAATACACAGGACATATACCAACCAGAGACCAATGCCTTTGAACTCCCAGACATGTTCCAACTTTGCATAGCCAAAGAAACAGCCACTGACTAGTCATTATTAGCAGCCATGAAGGAAGAAGACAGCCAGCCAAACTCACGGTGAATCAACTGCAGCTCAAAGGATAAGTATTAAAGGAGTAAGCTGAGGATGAGGGTGAAAGGGAAATAGGATGGGGGTACAAAGGTAAAAAGAATGTCTCTGTGATAGACACAGACAGGAAAACAAGCACTGAGGTAGGCAGCACCAAAGAGCTGTGTTAAAGATGCCAAGACAAATATTACTACCTCCCTCCAGTTAAAATGATGGAGATGAACTAACATGGATAGATTTCCAGGACATTTTTAAGAAAAAAATCAAGATACAAAACAATACATGTAACATTTTTGTTTTTAAAAATCCATAAAATGGTACATATTTCTTAAGGATATACACATATAAATGTCCACCTTTATATGCACAATAAAAAGACTGGAAGCATATCATGGAAATAAACAGAGACCACTCAAAATGAGAACAATCAGAAGCTATTTATTCATTGCTTACTATAACAAGAGAGTCAAACACCATCACTTGTGTTTGGCAGATACTCACAGGCAGCCAAGGCAGAAGTGAAAAGCTTTATAGTAAAAAGAGGGAGGATTCACATATGCTACAACTGGAAACTGTTGGTTTGGGAAGCTAGAGGTGGGTAATTACAAGTGAGGCATCTTATGTGATTGGTTTGAGGAGTACATTTGACTTTGTCTAGCTGGTCCTGAGTTAAAAGCTGATAGTCATTGGCCAAGCTCTGGCACTTCTGGACCAATTGTATCAGAGCTTGTGGTTTGGCTTCCAGGCTGGTTATTGCAGAGAGTCTGGTCTTTGTCCGTTTGCATATAGAGTCTCTCAGTATGCACCAAACTGATATTAGCATTTACTACTGGCAAGATGGGAAGGGGTAGGGTCAGCAAATAATTTCATATTTTGTAATTTTAAATTTGTTTATAAGGAGAATATATTTACTTATTTTTTTACTTGTATAAGTTTGTAAAATTCTGAAGCAAAATGGCAGATTGATAGCTGTCATTCCTAATACTCACAACACTGCAAAATGGGTTGTATTCTTATTTTACAGTGGAGGAAAGTGAGGCACTAACAATCAACCTGCCCAAGACCACACAGTTGATAAACTGCAAATGGAAGTTAAATCCAGGCATAGCTGATCCTAAAAGTTACTTTTCACTATGCCATGCTGCTGCTTAACAAATGTATAGTTATACTAACATTAAAAGAGATAGTGGGTGGAGCATGGTGGCTCATGCCTGTAATCCCAGCACTTTGGGAGGCCAAGGCAGCAGAATTGCTTGAGCCCAGGAGTTTGAGATCAGCTTGGGCAACAAAGCAAGATCCCGTCTCTACAAAAATTTTTTTAAATTAGCTGGGTGTAATGGTGCATGCCTATGGTCCCAGGTACTTGGGAGGCTGAGGCAGGAGGATCACTTGAGCCTGCAGTAAGCCACGTTTGCCCCACTGCACTCTAGCCTGGGTGACAGACTGAAACCCTGTCTCAAAAAAAAAAAAAAAAAAGGAATAAAAAAAGAATGGCCATTTTTACCTTTTACAAAGGGTGAGCATAACATATTGGATTAACCCAATAATAGTATCTATTGGTACAATATTAGCATCTATCTACTAAAATGGTGTTAAAACTCAGAAATGGCTACTGCCATTGCCAAGTTGAGTTATACTGACACATGACATCACATGACAGTCCTGCCTGAAGTCTTTGCACTCCCAGAAGGGTAGCTTTGGTTTTTGAGAAAGATATAGCATTTAAAATGTGGTTATAACTAATGAGAAAGTAGGTATCTTTCAGAAAATTCCTTTTAGGGCACCATCTATCACCTATATTGTTGATAATGGTGTTGGCCAATTTCTAATCTAGGAAATGCTAATGAATCAATTTCCTATGGGTTTAAAGCAGTTGTGTGAACTAGTTGACTGTTTTCATGTGGTAATGTAGCTAACTTAACTTTGATTACCTTGATGATCAAGAACTTATAAAGGTAGCTCTAAATTAAGACAGACTAAGCAATCCTTGCAGGATTAAACTCTTTTCTTTTTAAAATTTTTAATTGGAACCACAGGTTGTAATGATCCATAATTTAAAAACCAACAGTTTTCATGTTGGGTAACTACAGAACTCACATGGAAAAACAGATTAATATCTATAAATATTGTTGCTATTTAATTCCCTAAATATTACCTTGGTGATTTACACAGTAACTCAGTGCTTCTTAACACTGAAACAGCACATTAAAATCATCTGGAGAGCTTAAACAATAATATCAATGCCCTTCTCCCTTCCTCCAAGATTCTGATTTAATTGGTCTAGGGAAGGTCTCTGAATCATTATTTTTAAAAGTATCACTAGTTGATTCTAATAGGCACCCTAAATTGAAAAGCACTGCTACAGATTAAGAAGCTGAAGTGAAAAGGACTTCATGATGTATGTGTTTGTTCACCAGCCTCCATCCTTTTGGAGAATCATTATCTTCTAAGCTATGAGGTCCTGGTGAGGCTGACCCTAACTCTTCTCATACATAGTGAGTCCTCGTAGTGTGCACATGACCCAGTTCAGAGTAATGCTATGTATATGTTGATGCTATATAATTAGATACACATATATTTTTATATCCTCATGGTGGCTTAATATTTTTTTCATTATGAAGCATACATTTTATTTCTACAAATGCTTTTACCTTATAGTTTGCTGCTACGGTTTCAATGTCTCTGCCAAAATTCATGTTGAAGTTTAATTGCCACTGCGAAACTGCCTTTGCAAAAATTATAACAGAGAATTGTGACAGTGAAAGAGATCTGATCTAACCAACTCCATCTTGCCTTTTCTGGGTGTGGGCCAAGGTAACTTTGGGAGAAATTTAATTTATAATTTAAATGAAAATAACACTTCCCCCAAACTAAACCACCTTTACAAAACAAATGAAAACCTGCCAGATTAGGAAAATGAGAGGGGCAGGTTGAATCCTGCTAAAATACAGGTATAAATGATTACTAGCCATTATTCCAGAGGTCACAAGATTTGTAACTTCTTCGATTACTCCTTTATTGATTTTTTGAGATGTTTTTTCAGGCTTTTGAATTTCTGACTACCAGATAGCCCCACCTGGACGTGCAATTCTAGATTGAACCAGTCCTACGGCCCCCACCTAAAAGCAGACACAGTACAGGAGCGCTGTTTTCCACACCCTATGACGGCATCCCCAACTAATCAGTATTTCCTAATCCCTAATCCCCTGCCTGTCAAACTATCCTCAAATAGCCTCTGAATTTTCAGGGAGGCTGATTTATGACAATTCTGTCTCCTGTTTAGCTGGCTCTAACATGTATTAACTTTCTATTACAATTCCCATGTCTTGACAAATAGGCTCTTTCTGGACAGTGGGCAAACTGAACCCCTTGGGTGTTTACAATTTTAATAGTGTTAAGAAGTGGGGCCTTTAAGAGGTGATAAGGTCATGAGGGCAGAGCCCTCATGAATAATCAAAGCCATTATGATCAGAGTGGGTTAGTTATCACCGGAGTGGGTTCCTGATAAAAGAATGAGTTTGGCCAGCTTTCCTCTCTGTCTCGAGTGCTGTCTTGCTTGCCATGTGATGCCTTTCTCCATGGGATGACCCTCACTAAATGCCAGCACCATGTTTCTAGACTTCCCAGCCCAAGAATTATGAGACAAGTACATTTCTTTTCCTAAATTACAGTCTATGATATTGTTACAGCAGTAGAAAATATACTAAGACATTTGCTTTATCTGATACGTTACATAAATTTGATTTATGAGATCGAATTTTATTGAAAATATATAAATCTTCATTGAAAATATTTATATATTCTATTGAAAATTTGTACATCGATCTGATTGATATATAACTATGTTAGCTTTTCTTTGGCTAGTGCAGACATATTTTTCTATCCTTTTACTTTTAATCTTTCTGCATTCTCACAATTTAAACATCATGCTTGTAAACAGTACAAAATTGACTTTGTCATATAATGAAGTATTTTCTTCTTTTACATTTAATACAATTATTATACATTTGTATTTAAATCTACCATTTTACTAAGTGCTTTCTGTTTATATTGTCTTCCTTTCTTGCTTTCTTTTTGGATACAATTTTAATTGCATTTTGCCCTCTAAATTATCTTGGAGGTTATAGAAAAATCACTTAGGAAGATACTACTGTTTCTTCTTATTATCTAATTAATTTTTCAGCCATATTTTATTTTCAAGCAGACATGTAACAATACATGCTTCATTTTATTATAGTCCTGAGAAAAACATGTTTGATAAGCAAGCCATCATAATTTTGAGAGAAGTTCTCGGGAACTTGCTGGAGGGAGAGAATAGTCATTTGATCTCATGACCTATATTAGAGGCTAGCAACCTATATCCCATGAGTCAAATATAGCCCAAAGATTGGTTTCAGATGGCCTGTAAGCTAAGGAAGGATTTTACATTTTTAAAGTGTTGAAAAAAAATTTAAAAAAAACATATGTGACAGAGACCATGTATTATCTATCTGGCCCTTTACAGAAAAAGTTTGCTGATGACTATGCTATATCATCTTGCCAAGACCTGTAAAAGTTCTGAGAGTTTTACCCTACTTGCAAACTAGTAATTACCTTGCTAAAATTTCATGGATGCTAGTGGGAGACAGGATAATCCAGGGTCAGAAACAAAGGACGTTGTTATTTACAGCAATAGCAGTCATCAGAACATCAGCATTAATACCATTTCCTTATGCCCCAATTTCCACCAGGCAATATGAAGAGAGCCAGCTGACTCCAGCATGCACAGTAGCTGTATTACAGGAGAGGATAACGAGCTTAGGGCATCCAAATCTTTTATTATGGACAGTAAGCACACCTGCTCTTCGCCCTGCAGGGAGACATTATCTCAGTCTTCCAATTTGCTATTACAAATATTTAAGAAAAGACAGTTTGGAAAAAAGTCAATGACTCTGATTAAAAGATATAGAGAAACACAAGAGAATCACGGAGCACCGTGATCCAAATAGAAATTTGTATCTATAGCTGCCTACAGATTTTATGATAGTTACATCATTTCAAAAGTTTATCTTAGCTAAATGCTAAACTATTTTCAATATTATCTTAGAGAGTACAGGAAATAATAGTACATCACCTTATATGGATTTCTAAAGGCAGTTTAAAATCTTAACATTGAAAAGCTATTGTTCAGCTATTTAAAAAAAATTCTGATATGCAGGATTGATTTATGGCAGGGACCAGATAAATGATAACTTATAGTTATCTTCTAACTAATTTGGTAACTCAACATTTTCTTTGGTGAATGCATTAACTATATCATGTTCTATAAAATTTTATTATTACTGTCCAAAATATTTTTTAAATTATCCCAGAATTTGGCCAGGCACAGTGGCTCACACCTGTATCTCAGCATTTTGGGAGGCCAAAGCAGGTGGATCACTTGAGATCAGGAATTCAAGATCAGCCTGGCCAACATGGTGAAACCCCAACTCTACTAAAAATACAAAAATTAGCCTGGTGTGGTGGCATGTGCCTGTAGTTCCAGCTATTCAGCAGGCTGAGGCAGGAGAATCACTTGAACCTGGGAGGCAGAGGTTGCAGCGAGCTGAGATAGTGCCACTGCACTGCATTTTATGCAATAGAGCAAGACTCTACTTTAAAAAAAAAAAAAAAACAACAGAATTTAATAAGAAATACACATTTTAGAGAATAAATTTAAACACTTTAAGAACATTTTAAAATGCATTGATTTAACAAGTATTATAGTTGATACTCAACATCTAGAAGTAGACCTAGCTAAGCAGTTTTCTCACAGCATTATAAATGGAACAGTGTTTCTAAAAATTAAGACTTTTTTTTAAAGAATGCTTTTATAAGATAAATGTTTATAAGGTTATAAACTACATAACATTTATATCCCAAGCTGCTTCTATTAAAAACAGTAAGCTGTAAAATTGGGAATCTTTTAGAAAATCTGGATCATCTTTAAATGTCAGATATGGGACAGTTACCAGAATTCTCTAATATGAAACCTCTTTAACCTTAGAAACTAAAAGTATGAATTCCAGTCTGAATTGATCTCATGTTGCTTTGATATAGGCCTGAGCTGGAGAGCTCTGGAGAAAGCATGATTACTTTGGGGACAATACGGAATCTCTTGTGTCCAACTAACTATGTTCTAGTAGCTCTGAGTTTCTAGCCTACTGAACAAAAGTTGCAGCTAAGATCTAATATTCCACTACATAATTTTACTAATTTTAAAATAACTTTATTACAGGAAGTAAGAATATAAATGGAAAAAGTCTTGCATGATTAGTTGCTCTTCACTCCTTATAAATGTTGCTATTTAGATTTGTTCAGTCTCTTACTATAGTTTGGGTTAAACCAGAAGTCATTTTAGCTGAAGACTAAGTATGGACTAGGTTCACGTGGATTATTTTTATATATTCATATACTAACTCATTTAGACATCCTTAAGTGTTTTGATAAAATCATATTTTAACTGTTCTATTCAACTATCTTATAGGTTTTACAAGGCAAACAGAGAAAACAGAAGAAGTCCACATAAATCAATTCAATTTCATTTATCACATGCCAACATTTAACCAAGATAAATTTTATAGAGATGCTAGAACATCTGCTAGTCTTTGATAGGGTGTTTTAGGTGAGGTGAGGACCAGAAGTTTGAAAGAAGGTTGGAGAAAAGGATTACTTTATGTCTAGTAAAGACATAAAGTACTTTATGTTCTTTACTAATAAAACTTTCCCACCTATTGACTTTTAGGATGCCTGAAGGAAAAAGGAAATAGGAATCATTTAAATGTTAAACACATTTTTTTTGACAACCCAAACTCATTAGATTTATCATATTCATCTGTCTACAGTGGCTTTTTCCTAGGCATGTTCTCACAGACTTCTCTGAAAAAAAGAAAGAAAAAAAAGGCTGAGTTATAGGTGAATTAAATTTACCTATCATCATAAATTTACAAGACAATTGGCAACACAGGAAATGGGCTTCTAAGCAATTTGGAAATTATATATAACCTGACAGTCACAAAGAAGATTAAAATTTATGTATAAAAAGTTATAAACAAAGTATAAAAATTTACCACAAAATGGGGAAAATATTTGCAACACATAATAGACAAAAACATTAATTCTTTTAATTTACAAGTTTTGAAAATCACTAAAAAAAAAAATCCAACTTAGTAGAAAAATAGGCAAAAGATATTAACAAGCAGTTGACAGAAAAAGAAAAATAAATGCTCAACTTCACTATAATTAAATAAATGAAAACTAAAATGAGTTATATTTTTCAATTATGAGAGCAGTAAAGGTAAAATATTCTGACAACACACAATGCTGGCAAGTAGCAGTGATAAAAATGTAAATTAAAACAGCTTTTTGGAGGGCAATTTTGCCATATGTATCAGTTTAAAATGCTTGTACTGTCTCAACTGTAATTTTATAGCTAGGAATTTATCTAATCAATAAACTCTCAAAAATTACAAGGTTTATTTTCCAGTGTACTCACTGATCCATTACTGGTAGTAAGAAAAAATGGAAAATAATCTAAATATCCATCAGTCTGCCTGGTTAAATAATTATATACCCAATCAATTCAATATTATTTAACATTGAGCAGAAAGAATCATAAATAGTGTTTAAAAAGTCAAAAAAAAACTCACGTGCATTACGATCCATTTATTTATATAAAGAAATAAATATAAGTTTTTCAGGAAACAAAGGAAAGAACAATGAGGCAGCTAAAACAGATCGTTAGGGAAAGGAATTAGTAAAGACTTCATTTTTCATTTTATATCTTTATGCTTGATTTAAACTTTTATTTTGTCACATATACATAAAAAATTTGTACACCTGTAACATATTTTAAATAGTTCTTATTGTTGTGCTGTTACATAAGATTTTAGAGTAAATAAACTACGTGGATAATTGTTCATGGCCCAGTCATTCAATAATACGTATGGTATAGAATTCATATCATCTACATTGAGATACCTTTTCAAATCCAAAACAATGACTACAAAAGAATGTGTTTCCATTCTTTTCAGATGTTATTTTTAAATTCATTTCATAATAAATCCAATATCATAGTATAACTCATGTTTTTTCTCTTTCTCCAGAAACTTAAAGCAAATACTTGAAGTTATGGTAAAGAATCTTAATACCATTCTTGGTTCAACCACTTGGGAAAACAGTGCGACATTATCTATTGAAGGTGAAGATATACATACTCCATGAACCAGCACTACCCTACTAAATATACACGCTAGAGAGAAATCTCCTCATATATTCACCATGGTATGTGTATACAAAGTTTACAGTAGGAGTGTTTACAATAGCAAAAAACAAAAGCTAACTTCAAAACCACCAAAATAGTAATTAACATTAGAATGGCTACCTTAATTATGGCATATCTATACAATGGTATATCTATACAAAGAATCATCCTTAGGCTTGCAGAATAAATTTTAAGGTCTGGACATTTATAATTCAAAATTAAGTACAAAGAGGCTAAATATGGAACTGTGTCCAAACCATCGCAATAAAAATTAGTACCAGTACAGAGAAGAGATTCTATATTTAGATTAGAAGATGGAACTTCTAATTCCTTCTTCATTAAACCTTTAATATTCATTCCTAAATTAGATTTAGCCATTCATTTTCAAGAATATAACATTTCATGATATTATTTCATAAACTGCAAATGCTTCCGAGCAATCATACGAATATGTCCTTCCTATCGTCATTATTCATATTCACCTAGCCTCACAGATAGAAACTAAGAGATGGGAAAAAAAGTACAAGAAGCACGTCAAGAGGCTAAAAACCACTACTTAACAAAACAACTTTTTTTTTTTTGATATGGGGTCTCACTCTGCCACCCAGGCTGGAGGGCAGTGGTATGATCTTGGCTCACTGCAATCTCACAATCTCTGCCTCCTGGGCTCAATCAGTTCTCTCACCTCAGCCTCTTAAATAGCTGAGACTACAGGTGCATGTCACCATGCCTGGCTAATTTTTGTATTTTTTGCAGAGATGGAGTTTCACCCTGTTGCCCAGGTGGTCTTGAAATCCTGAGCTCAAGAGATCCTGCCACCTCAGCCTCCCAAAGTGCTAGAATTACAGGTGTGAGACACCATGTGATATCATTTGACAAATCTTATCTTGAATTGTGGCTCCAATAATTCCTCCATGTTGTGGGAGGGACACTTTGGAAGATAACTGAATCATGGGGACTGTTCTGTTAGTGAATAAGTCTTATGAGATCTGATGGGTTTATAAGGGGAAATACCTTCACTTGGATGTTATTCTCTCATCTGCTGCCATGTAAGATGCATACCTTTTGCCTTCCACCATGATTGTAAGGTTTCCCCAGCCACGTGGAACTGTGAGTCCACTAAACTTCTTTTTTTTATATAAATTACCCAGTCTCGAGTATGTCTTTATCAGCAGCATGAAAATGAACTAATACACCATGCCTGGCCAAAAACAAAATGTTTCTTCCTAGCTCACGCTCCACATTTAAATATATGGTAGCAGTAGTGGAGAAGGAGGATAAAGAAAGTTTTGAATTGTTATAATATACACGCACATACAGGTACACACACACACAAACCATTTTGTAAGGGGGAACGTTCCTTTTAAATGTTAGCCATGTGTTAATTTTCACTTAATTTTTGTAGGAACATTTTCAGTTACATGTTCAACGTAATACCATTTTAATACTAGTATTTAAAATGTTTTATAACTCTTTATAACACAGGAAAACACAGGTTTCTACCGACGGGCAGAACTTGTCATCATGGGGGATTCCAGTAAAACATTGTTTCCCAGTCTGCTATGTACAGCCAACTGCCTAAATTTGGACCAATAAAATTTGGCATGTGTGTGTATGACAGGAAGTTGACTGTTTTCTACTGTCTAGTTGTTCGTTCTCACTGACTGATAATAGCAACAAATGAAGACTCCCATCTTAAAGTCAGAGAGGTAGGAGCCTCTTGATGAGAATGACAGAGCTGCCTGGCCAGCTTTAGGCAGGTCATTTCTAGATTGCTCTCTGAGTAAAACAGAAATGTCTGTTATTTCAGCACTGAAATCTGAAGATATTGTTATAGAAAATTTTAACATAAAAGTCAAATATTCAGTTAAATTATTTGTAGGAAATAGTTGAATCATTGTCATTAATCAAAGTAAAAATCTTTGCCATAAGAATTAGAAGATAAAAATAAAATCTTAAAAATATTTACATATTAATTTTTATGCATATGATCATGTTTCAGTAAAGGTCTCTCTCTAAGCATTAAATCAGTGGTCCACAACCTTTTTAGCACCAGGGACCATTTCCTTCCACAGACTGGGATGGTGAGAGCAGATGACTTTGGGATGATTCAAGCACATTACATTTATTGTGCACTTTATTTCTATTATTACTACATTGTAATATATAATAAAATAACTATATAACTCACCACAATGTAGAATCAGTGGGAGCCCTGAACTTGTTTTTCTGCAACTAGATGGTTCCACCTGGGGATAATGGGAGAAAGTGACAGATCATCAGGCATTAGACTCCTGTAAGGAGCATGCAACCTAGATGCCTCACATGTGCAGTTCACAATAGGGTTCAGGCTGCTGTAAGAATCTAATGCCACTGCTGATCTGACAGGATGTGGAGCTCAAGCAGTAATGCGAGTGATGGAGAGTGGCTGTAAATACATATGATGGTTCCCTTGCTTGCCCATGGCTCATCTCCTGCTGTGCAGCCTGGTTCCTAATGGTACAGGTCTGTGGCACAGGGGTTGGGGACTCCTGCATTACATCAAAGGTAAAAATCACACATACAAAAAGAACAAGATACTTACAGCAATAAATTTTCTAAATAGTTGAATGTCAATACTATGATAAAACTGCAATGCAACTGACATACTGGAGAAAATCAATTTAGTCTAGGGTTTTTGTCATAATACATGAAAAAGCTCTTAAGATGAGTAAAATGACAAAGAACATTGTATTAACACTGATTTTTGGTTGCAAGCTACAGAAACCAAGACTATGGTTAATTTAGATGAAGTAAACTACCACGAGAGTATGGGAAAGCTAAAAGAAAGAAGAAACAGATGCACGAAAAACAAAGGATGTAGTTCAAGAGGGTGCTGGTGGCAGGAACTACCATACAGTCTTCCCTGAGTACTGCCACTGGAATGGACAGTTCCTTAGAAACAGGCTGAGGTGGAGAATGGCACAGAGAAAGTTTGATGGAGAGTGCTCTCAGGAGACATGGCTATAAGGAAATGAGAAAGGCAGGATTGGGCAGAGGAAGAAGCAGACTCACAATGAGGATGCAGCTGAAGCCTCAGTCCGTCCTACAGGCTGTTCTTTGAGTTAATGGCTCTTTAGAAGTGTCCCAGAGTCAAGGCCATTTATATTGACCTTCAGCCAGTCAGTGGCCTTGGGCTGCCCTCAAACAAGGCAGTTCCTCAGAGAGGGAGGTAGTGAGATATAAGCAACTAAGAGTCCTACAAACTTTCTGACTCTGCATCACACCACCCAAAATTCAAAACACTTAAGAGAGCCAGACTGGCATATTTGATCATATGTTCACAATGTGGCTTGGGCAGGCAAGCTCCTTTATTATGTACTTCCAAAAATACACACAGAGAGGTAATTTCCCCACTTCACCAAAGAAACAAAACAAAACCCAAACAAAAACAACAACAAAAATTTGTATGCTATTACCAGAAGAAGACAGAATGGAAACCACACTTCTAGGATACAGTAATGGTCTACTACAGATATCAGTGGGAAATTTAGAAATAAAAATATATAAATGATTAATTAATTTTAAAACTATAACCTTACGAGAAGCCAATAATCTGCAAATTAAACTACCTTTTTCTTTCTGCTAATCAGATTAACAAAGATTAAGAAGAAAGATTTTACACAGACTTTATAAGAGTGGTGGAAGACAAGCATTCAAACACAATGTTGACAGAAAGATAAACTAATAATAACCTTTCTGAAAATCAATTTTGATATATATTTCAAAAGTTTTAAAAATATACATACCCTGCTATTTCACTTCTAAGAATTTATTCTAAGGAAATACTCAATTACGAAGAAAGATGCATGCACAAAGATAACCAATGTAGCACTGTTTGCTCTTATTTGTAAAGGAAATAAATGGAGTTCAAAATTAGGTCATAGATTCAGTAAATTATGATAAATCTAAATAATGCAATATTATGAAGCCATCAGAAATCATGCAATTGCAAGATATCCATTTTCATATGCAGAGAAATGTTCACGTTATTGGTTTTAAAAATTACAAAACATAAAATAAATCATTTTGTAATATCATAAACAGGAAGATGTTATTTCAGGGTGATGGCATTGTGTTACTTCCTTTTGCTTTTTTCCTACAACTTCTATATTAAACGTGTATTACTTTATAATTAGAAAGATACATAATAAATATCTAATTACTTGACTTCTTACGGATATTAAATTCTTGATATATATTCTATTATACATATCAAGATATATATATTCTTGATATATATTCTATTATATATCAGGAATTATATATTATGGAATATATATCAAGAATTTAATATCTATATATCTTATATATTGTAGAATACATATTAAGAATTTTATGTCTTTAGAAATTGGTTACAATTCTACCAGGCATGGTGGTGTCTCATGCCTGTAATCCCAGCAACTTGGGAGGCTGAGGCAGGAGAATTGCTGAACCTGGGAGGTGGAGGTTGCAGTAAGCCTAGATCATGCCACTGCACTCCAGCCTGGATGACAGAGCAAAACCCAATCTCGAAAGAAAAAAAAAAGGAATTGGTTACAACTGACATGGAATTTTAGCTCAAATCTCTTAAAAAACAAAACCGATTGAAACAGCACATCAAAAAAACTTATCTGTCATGATCAAGAAGGCTTCATCCTGGGGATGCAAGGCTGGTTCAACATACGCAAGTCTATAAAAGTAATCCACCACATAAACAGAACCAAAGACAAAAACCACACGATTATCTCAATAGATGCAGAGAAGGCCTTGGACAAAATTCAATAGCCCTTTACGCTAAAAACCCTCAATAAACTAGGTATCAAAGGAACGTACCTCAAAATAATAAAAGCTATCTATGACAAACTCACAGCCAATATCATACTGAATGGGCAAAAACTTGGAAGTATTCCCTTTGAAATCTGGCACCAGACAAGCATGCCCTTTCTCACCACTCCTATTCAATATAGTATTGGAAGTTCTAGCCAGAGCAATCAGGTAAGAAAAAGAAATAAAGTGTGTTCAATTAGGAAAGGATGAAGTCAAATTGTCTCTATTTGCAGACGATATGATTGTATATTTAGAAGACCCTATTGTCTCCGCCCAAAACCTTCTGAAACTGGAAAGCAACTTCAGCAAAGTGTCAGGATACAAAATCAATGTGCAGAAATCACAGGCATTCCTATACACCAATAACAGACTAATAGAGAGCCAAATCATCAGCGAATTCTCATTCATAATTGCTACAAAGAGAATAAAATACCTATGAATACAACTAACAAAGGATGTAAAGGACCTCTTCAAGAAGAACTACAAATCAATGCTCAAGGAAATAGGAGAAGACACAAACTGATGGAAAAATATTGCATGCTCATGGTTAGGAAGAATCAACATTATGAAAATAACCATACTGTCCAAAGTAATTTATAGATTCAACGCTATCCCCATCAAACTACCAATGACCCTCTGCACAGAACTGGAAAAAACCACCTTAAACTTCACATGGAACCAAAAGAGAGCCCACATGGCCAAGACAATTCTGAACAAAAAGAACAAAACTGGAGGCATCACACTACCTGACTTCAAACTATACTACAAGGCTACAGTAATCAAAACAGCATGGCACTGGTACCAAAACAGAGATATAGATCAATGGAACAGAACAGAGGTCTTGGAGGCAACGCCATACATGTAGATGTGTGGTTTGTCAGACGGTTGGAGAACCATCTGATCTTTGGCAAACATGACGAAAATAAGTAATGGGGAAAGGATTCCCTGTTTAATAAATGGTGTTGGGAAAACTGGCTAGCCATGTGCAGAAAACAAAAATTAGACGCCTTCCTGACACCTCACACTAAAATTAACTCCAGATGGGTTAAAGACTTAAACATAAGACCTGACATCACAAAAACTCTAGAAGAAAACCTAGGCAAAACCATTCATGACATAGGCATAGGCAAGGACTTCATGACTAAAACACCAAAAGCATGGGTAACAAAAGCCAAAATAGACAAATAGGATCTAATTGAACTCCAGAGCTTCTGTACAGCAAAAGAAACAATCATTAGAGTGAATCAGCAACCAACAGAATGAAAAAAAAATGTTTGCAATCTACCCATCTGACAAAGGGCTAATATCCAGAATCTACAAAGAACTACAACAGATTTACAAGAAAAAAACAAATAAACCCATTCAAAAGAAGTCGAAGGATATGAACAGACACTTTTCAAAAGAAGACATATATGAGGCCAACAAACATGAAAAAATGCTCATCATCACTGGTCATTAGAGAAATGCAAATCAAAACCACATTGAGATACCATCTCAATTGTTGGTGGGAGTGTAAATTAGTTCAACCATTGTGGAAGACTGTGGTGATTCCTCAAGGACCTAGAAATCAAAATTCCATTTGACCCAGCAATCCCATTACTGGGTATATCCAAAGGATTACAGTTCTTTCTATTATAAAGACACATGCACATGTATGTTCATTGTGGCACTGTTTACAATAGCAAAGACCTGGAACCAACCCAAATGCCCATGGATGATAGACTAGACAAGGAAAATGTGGCACATATACACCATGGAATACTATGGCAGCCACAAAAATGGATGAGTTCGTGTCCTCGGTAGGGACATGGATGAAATCTGGAAACCATCATTCTCAGCAAACTGACACAAGAACAGAAAATCAAATACTGCATGTTTTCACCCATAAGTGGGTGTTGAACAATGAGAACACATGGACACAGGGAGGGAAACATCACACCCTGGGGTCCGTTGTCGGGGGCTAGGGGAGGAACAGCTGGGGGTGGGGAGGTTGGGGAGGGATAACATGAGGAGAAATGTCATATATAGGTGACAGGAGGATGGAGGCAGCAAGACACATTGTAATGTATCTACCTATGCAAATATCCTGCATGATCTGCACATGTACCCCAAAACCTAAGGTACAATAAATAAAAATAAAAATAACAAGAAACATTTCTTGACTAGTAAGAAGAACTGATACACAGGGCCTTATTCAAAGTCAGCAGCTACTTCAGTTTTAAATGAAAATAATTACATGAACTGTAACAACTTGCCTTTAGAACTTCATAATCATGTTTTTAAAAACTACAATATTGAACCTAATAGTTTTGGCCCACATTTAAAGGAAGATTAAATTACTTGCAAAGGGCCAGAGGAAAGTAATAAAAATAATTACATACTTAGAAATTTGGCCCTATAGTGACTTGCAAAAGGAAATCATTTAGAAAATAAAACTGAAAATAACCTTACACTTCTATGGGTTACCGTAACCTCTGTAGAATGGGACAAGAAGTCAAAACATTGAATTATGATGAGAATAATTTAATTTAGTCATTCAGAAAAACATCTTATTCTTGAATAAGCATTTGAGTGATTATTAATGTCCAATGCTATGGCATAAGGACTTTTAACCACTAGGATGTGTTACTAAAAATTCTTTAAAAAAAATTTGTCGAAGGTAGAATATTCTACAAAGTAGGGGCTTATTACATAACCCTTTAAGATCTTTTCCATATTTATGATTTTTAAAAAATTTTGGGCATCTTAGAATAAATATAAAAACATATCTTGCTGGGCACAGTGGCTCACGCCTGCAATCTCAGCACCTTGGGAGGCCAAGGCA
>PVKP010031150.1:0-27219 GCA_004027715.1 Plecturocebus donacophilus | reverse complement strand
TAGGGCACATTTTAGTTTATGTTCTTAGACTATCACTATACCAAAGCACAGTTACAGCCCGCAGCACTTGGCTTCTGAACCATGTTCCTCAGAATACTGACCCCATGAAGGTATTGGACAATGTTCTGTGAAGCAGATGTAAAGACAGAGAGACAGGGTCACCTGGCCTGCAGCCATGGGACAGCACCCCCCCCCCCCGCAGGCAGAGAGCAGAATGGGCGGGACACACACCCGCTCTGTAAAGTGGGCATGACACCAGCACACGCCACACTCAGCCGAGCTGGGATGCAGGACGCGGGCCTGACGCATGACTTCCTGTCCTGCTCGTGTGTGTGGCGTGTGGTTCTCACTGAGTGAGGCCCAGGTCCGTCAGCGCAGACTGCCTGGCAGTGGGGGAGACATGACACAGCAGACAGCAGCCCTTTGTGCCTGTTGCTATTTTAACATAAAACTTCCGTGCTGGATGCACCTGCACAGTGAAAATGATGTGGTTTAAACCCTTTTGGTCCACAGAATGTCAAGAAGACTAGTTTTCATCGCTATCTGGTGTTCTGGGCATTCGGGAGACGTGGTCACAGAAACATCTGATGTGCTGGCACTTGTTACATCCCATCAACCTAAGAAGCTCTCCCCCTTGGTTTCCGAAGAAATCAAGACTCCAGCATGGTGAGAGAGAGGGGGGCGGCTTGCTCTCCACCATCACAGCAAACGTCCTCTTAATAAACACACAATCAAGTTCACAGGAGTCAACACTGGCTTCTAAAGGGCAGTAGGTCAGAAGCACTGGGCAGGAAGCACCATGGCTACTCCAAGGGGCCCCTCGAGGGTCAGTGACAGTCAGCCCCTGCAGTGCTCCAGCAGGGAGAGATACAGCATTTCAGGAATTCCAGGCTCATTCCGGCACACACTTCCCGCTGCAAGCACATATGTGTCTCATAACATTAAAATATGACTCTAGCTGCGTTCACACATTTGATCCTGGGAGAAGACAGGTGACTTGAGCAGGATGGAGCACCTCTCTGTCTCGTACAAGTGAAAAGATTAAGGCTCCAGGAGGTGAAGTGACCCGCATGGGACTTGGCTGATCGGGGTGGGAAGGGGACCAGGGCCTTCTGATTGCAGAGCAGGCTGGTCCTCAGGGCTCCCTGCAACAACTCAGTGTCAGACGAGCAGCACTTTCACAGAGTGGGCCCACCATTCCACCAGGTTGGAATGCAGAACTCCCAGCGGGAAGAAGCACTTGAGCACTCTTCCTTTCAGATAAAAATGCACACACACTCACACACACGCACACACACACAACCACTGCTACAATAAATATGCAAAGTCTCCTTAAGGAATCACTGTTACCAAAACATATTAATACAAAATATGTGCAATTCACGTTTCACGCCATAGAAAGCAAAGGATAAAGTCTTCTTTTCTGAAGACATTTCTGTTGGTTACCAGTTAGGAAAATGTGTCCCTAGAGAATTCTTTTTTTTTTTTTGAGACAGAGTTTCGCTCTTGTTACCCAGGCTGGAGTGCAATGGCGCAATCTCAGCTCACCTCAACCTCTGTCTCCTGGGTTCAAGCAATTCTCTTGCCTCAGCCTCCCGAGTAGCTGGGACTACAGGCTGCGCGACCATGCCCAGCTAATTTTTGTATTTT
This sequence comes from Plecturocebus donacophilus, assembly GCA_004027715.1. Classification (NCBI taxonomy): domain Eukaryota; kingdom Metazoa; phylum Chordata; class Mammalia; order Primates; family Pitheciidae; genus Plecturocebus; species Plecturocebus donacophilus. Next base: position 25,569 of record PVKP010031150.1, on the reverse strand, counting down.
TAGTAGAGATGGGTTTTCACCATGTTGACTAGGATGATCTCGATCTCTTAACCTCGTGATCCACCCGCCTCAGCCTCCCAACCTAGAGAATTTTATAACACAGAAGAATGGTCATTTGCTTGGAACAAATCTGAACCATAATTAAAGCCACAGTGTCACAGAGAGGCCGGCATGGTGTGGCCAAGCCTCTGATGCTGGCGTTTACCCACCAGGCTGGAGCATTCTGACAAATGGTGCAGCCTACTCACCTCGCTCCCCAGCCATGAAACGATCACATACTCACTAGGTGAACCTGCAGAGTACAGAAAAGACAAAAAAAAGGAAGATGTTGGCTGACCTTGCCATCTGGAAATAATCACTATTAAATATTTTGTACATTTCCTTCTAGCCTTTTAAAAAATATTTTGTGATTGCAACCTTTTGAACAATTAGACTCCTACTCCATTCAACAGGTAAACTCACAGAATTGGTACTGGGTGTGCAGAATCTCCCAGTGAAGGAGGCCCGTGGTTTCAAAGGCAAATGCGCTTTGGTGGGAGGGCCCAGGAGCCAGCCGAGAGTGTAGGGGCACTTTTCTGTCACCTGGAACTGCTGGCTGCAGCCAGTCTGTCGGTCGGCTCTTTCTGTTGGGAGCTCTGGATATGTGCAGATCTGGAAAAAAAGGATTCTGGTACTTAAAACTGTTTCTTAAAAACCCCACTGCAGTAAAGTCATGTTAAATACTGTCAGCTTCTGTAAAAGGCAGAATCACACTTTCCAGGCCAGGCTCAGTGGCTCATGCCTGTAATCCCAGCACTTTGGGAGGCCAGGGTGGGTGGATCCCCTGAGGTCAGGTGCTCGAAACCAGCCTGGCCAAAATGGTGAAACACCCATCTCTACTAAAAATACAAAAATTAGCTGGGCGTGGTGGCAGGCACCTGTAATCCCAGCTACACAGAAGGCTGAGTCAGGAGAATCACTGGAACCTGGGAGGCAGAGGTTGTAGCAAGCCAAGATTGCATCATTGCAGTCCAGCCCGGGTGACAAGAGAGAGATTTCATCTCAAAAAAAAAAAAAAAAATAGAAATGCGCTTTCCAAAGCTGTCTTCACAGTGTTCATGGCAGCGTTCGGTCCTGCTGGTTTCTACTTTAGGGAAGAGCACTCGTGAGTGGGTCTCACGGGCAAGTGTTTCACAGCACAGGAAGGGATTCCCTGGCTTCCTGGTAATTTAGTTTTGTGGAAAGAACACTTCGATATCCCCAAGACTGCTGACAAACCATGGGCGTGAGCAGGCAGGGGCACGAAATTCACACAATCCAACTCCAATTTTAAAAAACAGAGCTGCTTTCCGTATTTCCTTATAGACGAACTGAGCTGCTTCCAGTGCCCTCGCACTGCTGATGGCAGTGGGAGCTCGAGCCGGCTGGTCAACTGCAACTCGCAGCTCCCCGCTGCGCCCACCGAGGAATACGCTTAGTTCCAGGGAATCCACTTTCTGAGGGGGTGCTCTCCCCTCCCGCAGTGCTGCTTTTAGGGTTATCACTCCCAAGATGCCCACAGCACCCACAGCTGCAGCTCCAGCTGCCTCTCGCTCTTCCCACGCCCTCCCAGCCTCTGCGCTCAGCTGAGGTGTCCGCGGCTGGTGGGTCCCCTGGCCGGATGATGTTTGTTTCAGCCATTTTCACAGAAATGCATTGGTATCTCATCATGGTGTTAACTGGCTTTTCCCTGGTGTCTAATTACGGTGAGCTCCCTTCTAGATGCGCATTTGTCATCTGAATATCTTCCTTGGCACGGTGTCTTTTCAAATCTCTTGCTCATTTTTACGGCATGGTTTTCTCATTACTGAGTTTTGATTCTTTGGCAGACAAGTCCTTTATCAGACATGGGTTTTGCAAATATTTTTTTCTCTATCTGCAGCCTGTCTTTTCATTTTCTTGACAGTATCTTTCAAAGAGCAGGACTTTGCAATTTTGATGAAGTCCAGTTTATTATTTTTAAAAACTTATTATGAATTTTGTTTTTGCTGTTGTGTCTGAGAGACCTTTGTCTAACCCAGTGTCACAGATATTTTCCCCTACATTTTCTTCCGGAAGTCTTATAGTTCTAGGTTTTACATGTAGGTCTTGATCCATTCTGAGATGTTTTGGGTGTAAGATTATTTCATATACGGATGTCCAATGAGTCCATCATTACTTGTTGAAATAAATTATTTTACACAATCTGTAAAGCAACATAGCTCTAGATGATGTGCTCTCTGAGAACTTTCTGGCTAGATTCATGACAATCCTGTGAAAATTGGGAGTGGCATTGTTATCTCTGTGACAGATTGGAAAAACAAGGCAGAGAGTGTAGGATTTCTTGCCCAAGATTGCCTGAGTGAGAACAGGTGGAGCCGAGACCCGAACGGTGTCACCTAGCACCCAGTCCCAGGCTCCTGTGTATTTCATTCTCTTCCTTGAGGGAGAAAGCAAGGTGGCCAGCCTTGGGTGGTCTCCTTAACCTGGGAGTCACTGCCACCACCGAGGCTTCTGCAGGACCAGGGATGCCCAGCAAGGCAAGTCTCTTCCCTAGCTCATGGGTTAAACATGGCTCGAAGTTTCAATGTATTAGAATGTATTTAATACACTTGCCCTGCAATCCCGCCACCAGTGAACCTGTCAACCACAACTGGCACAGAATTGCCTTTCCCTTCCCTTCCCTACAAGACATGGCGTGGGCAGGAGCCACAGGCTCCCCCTAGAGACTGATCCACATAGGAAGAAAGGCCTAAACAGAGATGGCCTCTCCAATGCCAAGGATCCCCTTTCAAATAAAGGAAACATAATCCCACCCGGGACCAACATCTTAATGTGGTCACACCCAGTATAAACATCATAATGGAACAGGCAAGGGATGTGTGTTCTGTTGCATTTTGGGGCTTCCTTTATCCTATTCTAAACATTGGTTTTGGACCGCTCCTATTTGATGTAATCCTTTGTAAAATCATGGCCATCCCAAAGGTCTTGTTCTTCTTTTAAGTTTTCAGTAAATAAATACAGTCTGGCACAGCTGCCCCCCACAGTGTGATACGCCAGCACCCCAAAAGCCTCTCATCAATCACAGGATGGTAAAACACTACTGATTTGAAAATGGCCTTGTAATTCTACATGTTTCTGATATTTCAGTACTTAAGAAAATCATGTACTCAGCTATTTAAAAATTACTTTTCATCTTAGATTACTCCAGAGAAATGCTTGCCCAGTGAAGCTTAGAAATCTGTGGGCCCTTTAACTTTAGATCTTTGATTCATTAAAGGAACTATAACCTAACATTAAACATTAAGATTACCCCATGTAGGATAAAAGTGTGAGTTGAACATTGGACTTAGCTCATGGACTGCTTTTGCTTTTCTTTTTGCTTAGGAAAATAAATTGCTTCATCTTATTGCTAAGTTTGATAATAATGTGGATGACACAATTTTGTCAATCAATGTGTTATCCTATTAATTAAATACACTCAGATTTCAACCATAGCTAACAGCGCTTGGTTATGTATGACTTTCTCATGTGCCTTTAGCATCAATAAAAATTGGTTTCTCCATGGCACATCCAGGCCTAGGCTGTGGCACAAGCCACGCTCACCGAGCTGGCGCAGGCCCCAGGGATTTTTGGATGGCCCTTAACACTGCAGGTGGAGTGAGGAACTGCCGGTGGTCCTGGCCAGAATCACAATTCCTTCCAGATTATGTTCTGACTCCAAGAGTTACACTGCTAAGGAGAACAGGCCGGTCCACCTTCCTGGATACCCCATTGCCTCACCAGCCCTAACGTGCTCCTGTTAGACACCAGAGGAACTCCCTCCTCATTTTCTCCCAAAACTCCCAAAACTCCTCCTTGTTTTCTATTCTACATTTCTCTAAAACACTTCAAAGTGACTGAACTGACCTGAGAGAAGGAAGTCAAGCTGTGTGAGATACACTTCATAAAACGTAATTCACTGACCTACTTCCCACAACAGAAGGAAAACTCAACTCACTAATGTGAGAAAATAAAGCAATGAATGAAAGAATGAAGGAATGAATGAATGGAAAGATGGACACATGGATGGAGGATTGTATTCATGAAACTTCATTTTCTAACAACTCAATTTCATTTTGTTTAATATGGCCAAAATATTTGGAAGTTAAGGTCATTGAGGTTTAAATTACACAATTAGCAGAAATTTGAGGCAAAAATTCGTTTTTACTTTTCTTTGGAAATCATTTCCCCAAATTACACAATCACATTTAATAAATTAAATCACAGACTTAATTTAATGATAAATTAAGTTTGGTGTTACTAATTCTGAAAAATATGCCACTCCCTACTGAGGTGTTGTAAATTATTTGTAAAGTCTGTGGATTAGATGTGCATTTTTATTTTTTAAGTTCCAGGGTGCATGGGCAGAACATGCAGATTTGTTACAAAGGCAAACATGTGCCATGGTGGTCTGCTGCACCCATCAACCCATCACCTAGTTATTAAGCCCACCGTGCATAAGCTATTTTTCCTGATGCTGCCCCTCCCCTTGCACAACCCTGACAGGCCCCAGTGTGTGTTGTTCCCCTCCTTATGTCCATGTGTTTTCAATGTTCTGGACGCTGCTATCCACAGCAAACTAACACAGAAACGGAAAACCAAACACTGCATGTTCTCACTAATAAATGGGAGCTGATGATGAAATATGCATTTTTAAATAAAAATCCATTTTTCAACAATGAAGTACAAAGTGTGATTATGTGTATACTTGTGTTTGTGTGTCTGTGTTTCTATAGCCCTCTTAGAAATAATTTAAAATTATAACATTCTATTTAATTATTTGTAGAATAAAGAATATAATTAGCCATCTTGTGTGTCAAGCCGAAAGACTTGAGAAATTTACCTTCAGAAAGAAGTGACTGTTGCTACTTTAAGTTTGTCACCTCTTGGGAACACCTATCAAATAAAACTTTGGGACAATTCTCAAGCTGAAGATCACAGGTATTCTAGAGGACAAAGAGGATGGTGTTTTTGAGAAACCAGTGTCAGCTATACTCATTGAAATTATTTAAAATGTAAACAGCCTCTGATCATGACACAGAAGCTCACTTTTGGACATAGTATGTCCACACCTAAAAGCAAAATAAACCAGCCCAAAATACACAAACAGAAAGCTCAGTGTCACCAAGGAGCCAGTAAAGGATTTCCTATCCTACTGCAGATCACAGAAGACACAGATGTGAATGCAACCTCAGCTAGAGTTGGGACGTCAACCATGCATGAGGTCCCAGCAGCCGAAGGACACTGGGAAGCATCCAGGTTACCGTAAAGAAAAATAGAGACAGATTGGAGAACAAAGCTGTCCAGACAATACCAAATATTATTACCCTGACTAATAAAATATTTCTCTCATCACATTAAGATGAGTGTCTACATTCTCTGACATTCCAAAGAGAAGATAACTGAAGCACAAGCATGCTATGGGATTAATACTTCACTTCAGGTTCTTTAATGTTTTGAGCTCTTTTTTAAAACTTTGATCGTCAGGTCAGTTCACAGCAGTTAAATCACTTTGTATGCTGAAACACAGCCTGAGCTAAGGTCCTTAAAACTGTGACTTACTTAAAAGAGGACTACCAACAGCCTGTGCTGGAGCCCTTCACCAGGGTGTCACGTTGACTGATGTCATAGTGTATGACAAGCACAGATGTCAGATATGAGATATACTTGTCGGCTTACCTGCTTTATAGAAAACAGTGTTTCAGGGACAACGTGTGTATATGACCAATTTTTTAAAGGCAGGTCTTTATATAAATTTGTGCCAACTATGTCAAACCCTTCATGTGGATGCTTGCAAGGGAGCCCGATGCCCTGAAAACACAGATGCTGTGGAAGCTTTGGGTAAGAGCCAAGACAAGGCAGGGCAGAAATCTTCAGATAGACCAAGAATGATGGAAATCCACTGGAGAATTCTGAGGACTGACACAGATCAACAGTGAGTATTAAGTTGTTCTATTTATCGAGCACCACGCAACTCTTCATCCCCCAAAACATCCAAGTTTTTCTAATATTAGGTTACAATATCATGAACACTAGCATAAAATGATGACAAAAAAATTAATAGTATGCCACTTGGCCTTTGGCATTTTTCTTCACAAGAGGATACTATGTTTCATTTAGTTTCTCATTGAGACTTACATGGGTCCCAGGAAATGGATGGTGGGAGCCTCAAACCAAGATGTTTGAGGGGTGCACCTGGAGTCTGGTGAGCAGGTTCCAGCCTTGCTAGAGAAGGAAATCAAAATGACACGTGGAAGAAAACTCTGCCCCATTGCTTTTCCCAATGTCCTCTCCTCTCTTTCCTCATACAAATGCATTTCTTCTTCAAGAACTCACATTTCCAGAAGACAAACAAGGCGAATATGGAATTTTCCTTTTGCACACTTTCTCTTTTTTGTTTTTGTTTTTGTTTTTGTTTTTTTAAGCAGAAAACATACTACACACAAAATTCACTGGGGAAAACAGTTCTGTTCTTGACAAGGAAGAACAAAGGTCAAGTTGTAAAATTGTAATGAACAGATTGTCAAGACTGCAAGCTCTCTCCAGAGCCCTGGCTACACCAGTTCTCTCATTTTCCTCCTATTCTTCTGCCTCTTGGGTTGGGTGCATGGATTCAGCGTCCCAGTGCCCTGGATTTGCTCAGGCAGCAAAACTTCCCGACACATATGTCTCCTTGGTGTTTCTTAGGGCCATCTGTGACCTGCCTGACTAAGATCTCCAGCACGGCCTGGGGTGGCCAGGAACCCTCCTATCACCCTTCACAATCAAAAACCCAAAATGATCCAGACAGTGGCTCACTCCTGTAACCGCAGCATTTTGGGAGGCCAAGGTGGGTGGATTATCTAAGATCGGGAGTTTGAGAGCAGCCTGAACAGCATGGTGAAACCCTGTCTCTACTAAAAATACAAAAATTAGCTGGGCATGGTGGCATGTAGCTGTAATCTTAACTATTCAGGAGGCTGAGGCATGAGAATCACTTGAACCCGAGAGGCAGAGGTTGTAGTGAGCTGAGATTGTGCCACTGAACTCCAGCCTAAGCAACAGAGTGAGACTCTATCTCAAAAAGAAAGAGAGAAAGAAAAAGAAGAAAGAGAGAGGGAAAGAAAGAAGGAGAGAAAGAGAGAGGGAGGGAGGGAGGGAAGAAAGCAAGGAAGGAAGGAAGGAAGGAAGGAAGGAAGGAAGGAAGGAAGGAAGGAAGGAAAACCCAAAATGAAAACCTGAAATAAAACCCAAATACAAACAACACCTCCAGTCAAGCCCCCCATGCTGTGTATTTCTCCTGGAACTGATTTCCATCTTTTGTTCTAAGTAATGGAAACACTCAGGAAAGCAGAGAGGTTGGGAGGAGAATGAGGCTTCCCAGGAGGGCGGTGAGCACAGCTCCATTTCAGCAGTGCCCCAGGACAGGCACACATCAGCGGTGTACAGCATTGTCCCAACTTATCAGACATAAACTGCTCGTGACAGGTGAACTCTTTATGCAAAGGAGGATGTTCTGATGTGCTGTGGCTTATTTAATATTGGTATTTTTCTAGAACAATTGGGGATTTTGCTCTGAAATGTACTATTGTTTTTATCGTTGTTTTGTTTTTCCCATTTTTAAGTCAGATCAATTCCTTGGGAGACTCCACTGGTGGACTGTGGAAATGACACAGTTGTGTGCCAGAAGACATCTGCCTAAATGTTTGTAAGATCAACCCTATTACTGAGAGTTAACTACTCAGGGGGTGCTTGGTGCCAGGTGTGACCAAAGAATTGCCTCCATGATGTCATCACACACTTGGGAAGTAGGTGGTACCATTCCCAGTTACAGACGAGGAAGGCCCCAAGTGGAAACGTCTTTCCCAAGGCCAAACAGTGACTAAGCTGAGGCTGGAGCGGTGATTCAAAAATCGCATGTGCCTGGCTCAGCCCGGAAGACCATGTTGTGTGCCGCCAGAGGGTGCGCTCACGGTGAAGCTGATACAGCGGACGCTTTGCTCTCAGGGTCCTCTGGGTGACCTGGGCTACTCTGCTGGGGGCAGGTGGGGAGGGAAGCCAGGTGCACTCCGGGAGCAGTTCCTGAGATGCATTTCTAATAAATCTTTTCTTACTGTCCCGGGAGAAAGTGACCTGAGGCACCAAAGTTCTCCTGTCTTTGGTTGGGTTTTCTTTTCTCAACCCAAACAAATGCCCACTTTCATACCTAATGTATTATTTTTCTTACAGAAGGCACAAATGGTAAAGCTGCAGGCTCCCACAAAACCTGCATCTTCCCCCATCGGTCACTCAATGATCGTCTTAGAGTGGATGTGTCTAGCAGATTATTTTATGCAGAGCAGGGTCTGAAAGCACTGGAATGCAAGGCAGGTGTGTTAGGTGGGGGGGACGGAAGCAAAGGTTCATGCCTCTGAGGACACGTTCTGGAACCGAGAGATGGGCCCATTTGGCGCGTAGCAGAAAGACCTACATGCCCCGAAAGAGGTGGATGAAGAAAGCAAAGATAAAAGGAGGGAAGAGAAAGGAAGGAGTAAGAAAGATGAACCTGCAAGGGCCCCATGAAGAGGGCAAGGAAGGGGCTGAGTGTTTTAATGGCAGCAGTCACCCCTGAAATCTAGGCTAGGGGCCTACAGGGGCTGGGGAGCAAGATCCCAAGAAAGAGGTCTGCGTAGGCTGGTCTAAGTGTGGGCTGAGAACAGCTTTGAGAACAGATGGACACAGAGTGGGGTCCCCTGCAAGGAGGCAGCCGGGGCGTGGAGCACAGTGTGGGGATGTTTTAAGTGCACAGGTTTAGTTTAAGGCAACAAAAACAGCTGGCTTTCCTCGGCTTTGGTGCGCTCCAGCTGACGGACGTCACTGCACAATTTTACATCCACGTTTCGCGTGCCCTTGCCTACTGAATCCTGCTCTCTGTTCTGAGCGCACCTGCTGGCAGCGCCCCTCCTGCAGAGCTGCCTCACATTCTGGAGAATCTGGGGACAGGAGCATCTGCCAGGCGCACGGAGGTCTCTCTCCAGTAATCTGTGAGACTACCCTAGACTTGTAAAGGGTGGGCGTAGGACCAGCTGTCATATTGGATGGAAAATGACTAATAGGATAACAAATTGTCTGACAATCACCACCCTGTGCCCCAAATCACTGTGTGACATCTGGGTTTAGAAGGTTAAAAAACAACCTCTTTAAATGAGTATTTCCTATAGTTTTGCCTAAATATAGGAGTAACTATTTGAACAGATTCAGAAAGCTAAACGAATAACAAAAAAGGAAGCAAAACGCTTTTTCTAGTCTAAACTGAAAAGATATGAGGCATCGGGTACCACGTGTGAGCCTCAGAGAACTGTGAACACAGCAGGCTCAAAGCCTGAGAACTTGTGACAACCAGTGGCCCCGGCCGTCCTTGCCCCTGCTGGCCTCTGGTTTCTCTCATTGTAAAAGCTCTTTCAGTCTGCACAGAAGACAAAAGCCATCACCAGGGACACCAGACGAGTTTGGTAAATAGAACTGTCTGGGCCCAGAAGGTGCAATCCCGTAACTCTTCATTTGTCTTTGTCTGCCCAGAGTGATGAGGATAAGCGTCTGGATGAGGGACGTTCACCTGGAAAGCAGCAGACAGCGTTGGTGTCCGAGGGCTCAGGTGTGAAGGCAGGGCTTCGTAGGATGCTGGCAGGACACGGGGGCTTTATGCCTGCTCAGGTCTCCTGCTGTCAGCACCCATCAGGGACAGATCTCAGCCCTGGGGACTCCTGCGTTAAAGGGCCACTGTCAGGAGGGCGTTCATTTACTGTATAAGAATTCAACCTCGAAGAGCAAGATTCGTCAGAAGAGCTCAACAGGTATAAAGTCACTGAGACTGGGAGCATCTTTGTGGCTCACTTCACTTATAAAAAATGATAAATAACCACAGTCCAGCTGAATACAAAGAAAATTGCCTCCTTTTTGGTGTTTCAAGAGCTGGGTCTGTTTTAAAATCATTGTTCTTATGTAATAGTCTCATATGATGATTGTTTATACAAGTAAAAAAAAAATCTTAAAATTTCCTTTAAATTAAAAAACGAGATATAAACTATGACTGTCTTACAGCCCCCCTTTTTATGAGTATCATATTGAGACTCATTGGATTTTATCTCAAAAAGATGTAGAGTTTTACCTTCAATCTATACATGAAAACCAAGTGATTTTCTCCAGGAACTTTTACAAATAAAGCTGAGTAAAGGGGCCTGGCATGATGGCTCACGCCTGCAATCCCAGCATTTTGGGAGGCCCTGGAGAATTGCTTGAATCTGGGAATTTGAGAACAGTCTGGGCAGTATAGTAGAACTCTGTCTCTAGACAAAAACAACTAGCTGGGCGTGGTGGTGCGCCCCTGTTGTTCCAGCTACTCAGGAGGCTGAGGCAGGAGAATCTCTTTTGCCCAGGTGCCAATGCTGCAATGTGCTACGATCACGCTAGTGTACTCCAGCCAGGGTGACAGACCATGTCTTAAAAACAACAAAAAGCTGAGTGAAGGGATCGAAGCTCTCCTTACCTAAATTTAGAACAGCCTTGGGAGTTGTTTCTTGCTTTGTTTCTTCCAATTGTTTGTCCTGGGGAATAGGTACAATAACAAATTAAGGTTCTCTAGCTCATTAACATGTTTGTGAAAGGAAAATAAATCTTGGGGCCCCAAAATCACTAAGGTAAAGGAACAAGTCAAGCTGGGTACTGTTTAGGGCAAACCTGCCTCCCATTCTATTGAAAGCCACCCGCCTGCTCATTGAGATAAATGCATGTCTGATTGCCTTAAGTAGACAGGCTAATCAGAGGCTCAAAAGAATGCAGCCATTTGTCTCTTATCTACCTATGACCTGGAGTTGTGCCCCCTTTACCTGGAGTTGTGCCGCCTTTCCGAGGTACAACTTACACTTAGTGATTGGCATCTCAGGTCCCCCTAAAGTGTGTAAAACCAAGCTGTGCCTTACCTACTACCTTGGGTACAAGTTGTCAGGACCTCCTGAGGCTGTGTCACATAAAGTAAACTTTTTAGATTAACTGAGACCTGACTTAGATTTTCAGGGTTCACATGTTTCATACGCAAAATGAGTTCATACATTTAACAGGTGTTTTGTTCTTGGAGAAAACTAACTCAATGCCATTCTTTCGCCTCATTAAGACAGTTCCCATTTTTGACTAAAGTTAGAGTCAGGGTCCCCCCTCACCAGTGCAAACAAAATCTGACCCATTATGCCTGCAGAAGATGTTATTGAGTCATACATCCCAGATAGTCACATTTGAGGTCAGTTCTATTCTATACGCTCATTAAATTTTGCCCTGGGGAATTTTCTATTTGCTAAGGTGGCAGGATGAGTGATGGAACACTCTATTTGAGAGTTGAGATAGGGATTTTAATCACAGTTCTGCTCCTCTGTTTGACAGTAGGAGGGAGGCTTCTGTTTTGGCAAGAGGAAAATAAGTGGTTTGGGGCGATTGCTCTTTGAGGTCCCTTTGAAACTGACCTAAGTGTGCAATTCCTCTCTCCTCTCTGGAAACCTGCCGGCTTTAGAGCTTTCCTGAGAAGCCTTACCCAGGGGTCATTTGTTCATTCCTCTGGTCCAAAAACTGCTGGTTTTGGACCCAAGGTCTGGATTTGAGGCTGGGGGTCTGTGACACCCTCAATGGCTGCCCCACCAGAGCCGTGGGTACCCTGGAGCTGCCAGGCTGTCTGGGTGCACATCCAAGCTCTGCATTTCTTCCCTCTCCAGTGAGTTAGGGTCTCCAACCGTACTACCATGAATCAGGGCTTGTACTGGGACGTCCCTCCTGGAAGTCACTCATCAGCCACTTCCCCACTGGAGGGGCGGAGCCTATTCCCTGTTGAGGGAATGTGTTCTCTTTCCAGGTCCACATGGCGGCATAGTTTCTAGGGCAAGAACTTCCCATTGCCATATTTTCTCCCCCTCCCATCCGTCTTCATCTGGGAAATTTAACGGTTTATGTTTGAATTTTGCAGGCATGGGAAGAAACTAAGAGTCAATCTCCCCAGTAGAAGTTTAAAGGAACTCCTTTCACTGGCCAGAGAAACTTGGGGAAGTGGGAATTTCTCCCAGGATAAATTCCCCTGCTCCTTCACCCACACCTATTTCCAGCTTTCTGGAATCCCCTCCCCTATAGTGAGAGCTCTCTTTCCCCTCCTGGATTTCCCCTCTGGGGTCCCCTTCCACACTCTCTCGTGGAAGCCTGTCTTCCCCTCCTAAACTCCTTCTCTCTCTCTATTCCCCTCCACTCAGTGCGGAAGCTGCTTTCCTCTCCTGGATTCCATCTTTCTGGGTTCACTTTCCCAGTGTGAGAGTTAGTTGTTTCTTTCTCTCTCCTTCTCCTGTTTCTCTCTCTCTCTAAATAATTCACTTTCTACAAACACTTTTGAGTCCGGCATTTACTGCACACTGTGCCATGGTCCCCTCTCTCATGCTTGAGAGGGCAGGAGATCAAGAACCTGGAGAAACATCCTCTCAGGGAGCTGAGGGCACCCTGAACCCCTGAACCCCAATATAACACTGTGGCCGTGTCAGCTGAGCTTCCTTGAGGGTCAGCAGGCCCCAGGTTCGAGGGTCCTAACTGCAGGGACACACCTGGGTATCTCAGCGGAGTGAATGTTGAGAGGTGACGGGCTTCCTGAAGCTAGGACGTGAGTTTTTCCTGAGCTCCTCCAATGCCACCGAGGCTGCTGCAGCCTCACCTCAAATAAAAGCAAAGGCAGCCTTCATCTAAGGAAAGACTTTATTCAAAAGAATTATTGCAGGGGGCAGGGCGATTGCACTGTGGGATGAAGGCTCTTGCAGCAGAAGGCTCTGACCAAAGGTCCGCAAGCTTCTCGAGGGTTAGGATGATGCTGGAAAGAACTGGGTAAGGAGAAAGGGAATGATTTGGTAGCTGATGGGGCCTCAGAAGAGAGAAGGTTTCTCCCTGAGGCCAGGCTACTCCTGGAAGGGATGTCTGTATGTTAGATACAGTGAACTCCAAGTTTCTCTTCAAAGAATCAGTATGTCAGTATATTCAGCTCTCTTCTTCTTTAATCCTCCATTTTAAAGTTTAACTTCCTGATTCTCTGTGCCTTCTTGCCTCGAGTTTTGGTAAACAACTTTCCTGACAGTTCTAATCAGTAGTTCACATCTGTTCCCTCGGTCCCCTGCTCTGTCCTGACTCATCTTGCTTTGACCAGAGTCACCCCAGTCACCTGCTCTGCCATAACTGCTTTTCCTGCCAAACCACTCAGCCTGCCACTCCGGCTCATACCCCTGCTCTCTTTAAAATAGCCAGTTGGAGTTAGCTTAGACAGTGCAATCTAACCCTAGCCAATAGGGAAACAACACAGCAGTAGGGGCTGCATCAGGCACGAGAACCTCTTCTTCTCCCCTGTTCAGGTGTGCACTCGCACTGTCTGTGAGATGCACCCTTCTACAGAAGTAAATTGCCTTGCTGGGGAAATTTATACTCGGATGTTACTTCTTTTGTAGCACTGAAAATTTACATATGACTTGTAGACTCCAGCTGAGAGTGTGGCCAAACCTGAGAGACCTAAAGGAAGGGGAAGCTGAAGCCAAGCTTGGTGGAAAGGCATTTTGTTCCAGTGGATTTCTGAGGACAAGACCCCCAGTGTATCATTTTGAGGTGGAGGGTGGGGGCTTGCAGGTCTGTGTCTGCCCTGTGCTGAACAAAATGGGGGTCTTTGTGGTCTTTGTGAGTCTCATGGCCTCATATGGGAAGGGCAGTCTTCACAATGAGCCTGTCTCCAGGACACAAAGGGTGGGGGAACTGCTCAGTCTTCACAGTCAGGCAGGAGCTCAGGGCTCTGGTAAATTTCAACCTTGTTGAGCCCCAGATCCTTGTGAGAACCAAGGCCTGGCTTTGCCCCTATTTTTGAGCCAGGACAATAGGTCACTGGCCGTCCCAGGTTTTGGACCACCCTGGGTCAGAATCTGTTGTGTCTAAGTGGTCATGAGCTCCTCCCATTCAGCTTCGTGCTGTGCTCTACACGATGAGAAAAGAACAGAGAAAGCCCAGCAGCGGTGAGATCCAGGGCTCTCTTACGTTGCTGCAGAAGCTGGAAGGCACTGAAGAGGCTCTGAGGAGCCCCCGAATTTGGAAGGCAACTTGGGGAGAACAATTGTTAGTGGTTTTGGAAGAAGAAACTTGAAAATAATTCTGTCAAAAACATTTAGTAAGCACCCAGCCCCTTTCAGGACTCATCTTCTAGGCACAGGATAAATGAGAAACCACTCCTGCGCTGAAAGAGCTCCCAGCCCACTGTACGGCACAGTGGGGGCTGCTGCGGCCAGGACTGACCTGCAGCACCCGCTCAGGGCTCTGGACTCCCCTAGAGCTGGAGACAACCTGAACTGGCTGCAGTGGACTCTCTTTTCTCTGGTGAGCAGCCCAGAAACTGCCAGCAGGCCTGTGAGGGGACAGCCTTGCCACCTGCTGCGGCTGGGTGGGTGACCTCAAGGGGCACGATTTGGCTACAAAAAAAGCACTTATTTTAAAAGCCACTGGATAAGCATTCTCTGCATGAATTCAAAGGAGGGCATTCATGGAGCCTCAGGAGGGCTACAGAAAGCCCATGACGAGAGGCCAGTGGAGGGATGGTAGGGGAGGGTTACCCTCGATCATCAATTACCCTCGATCGTCAAAGTAGGGTTCCAGGAGAGGGGCCCAGCACCCACACTGCTGTGGAAGACTCATGCTCAAGAAGCATTGGCGTAGGTCAGGGGACTGTGCGGCCTGCGGGCCTCGGGTCCTGCGATAAATAAGAGACTATTCTACGCAGAGGCAATGCTTTGTAAAAAGATACAAAGGCGGAAATTGGTCTGCAAAGAATGCTGTGTGGACCAGAGTTAGCATGAAGGAAAAGTTCCTGCTGGGGAGAGACCTTGGAGAAATAGGCTGGAGCCTGTGGGGAAGGTGCTAAATACCCAACCACAGCCCCGATGAGCAGGGACTTCGTCTTGTAGCCAACGAGAACACCTAGAAGGGGGAAGTTAAATGGAGGACTGGCACTTCGTTTTTCTTTTATGTTATTCACTTAATTTTTTTAATGGTAAAGTTCACATAGCAAACATGTTATCATTTTAGTCATTTTCCAGCATGCAATTCAGTCGCACACAGTACATACACAATTTTATTTTAGTCCATGACCCTGCTCTAAATTAAATGATAATTTGTGATTTTATTTTTTAATCAGTGATGGAATCTAGAAAGAAGCTTCGTGGTTGACTTTATATTTGGATCAGAAAGGACCTGAAAGAAATAGCTCATTCCAGGTATGCTTAGAACCTCCACTTGGCAAGAGGATTTTGTGAGTGAAGAAACTACGTTTCATAACAGATGTGTATGTAATATTGCATATAATAGCTTTTTTTTTTTTTGAGACAAAGTCTTGCTCTGTCACCCAGACCGGAGTGCAGTGGCGTGATCTTGGTTCATTGTAACCTCCACCTCCTGGGTTCAAGAGATTCTCCTGCCTCAGCCTCCTGAGGAGCTGGGATTACAGGTGTCTGCCACCATGCCAGCTAATTTTTATATTTTTCATAGAGATGGGGTTTCACCATGTTGGTCAGGCTGGTCTTGAACTCCTGACCTCAGGTGATCTGCCCACCTTGGCCTCCCAAAGTCCTGGGATTGCAGGTATGAGCCACTGCACCCAGACTATAATAGCTTCTTAATATCCACATCGCCTGTCAGAGAAACTGGTTCACAGATCATAAGTCATGTTCTATGGTGGACTCCTGGCTGGCAGTGGACTGGCCTTAGAACACAGGGTCCCGCTGGCATCACAGCTGCCTCCAGTGTCCTTCCCTGCCAGTGTAAATACATGTTTCCTCACCTCCCTCATGATACCTTCAAACTGAGGCATCAGCTCTCTGCAAAAGCAAACAGAACCAAGCACAAAGAAGACAGGAGCATTAGGAAGCCTGGAGGCACAGCTGGTGCCCCACGCACGTGCTCTGGGGAGCAGCCAGCCCAGGCTCCATGCCAACTTGGGTTGTAGGAGTTTCTCCTTATTTCAGCTGAAAACAGGGTCCTTGTCACATGGCCATGAAATGTTAGGCTCACGGACACTTTGAAGGGTGAGAAAATGGAGTTTATTGGATGAAAAGGAAAAAAAACTCAGTGAAGTGAGAGAGGTCACTGTTAACAGGCCACCGCGTAACAGATTGCATCCCCGGTCACCACACCACAGAACAGGAAGAGGCCAGGCTCCTCTCCCTTGCAAGGGGCGCCAGCTTCCCATGCTCCACCCCAGTGCACATTCCTCCCAGTGCGCAGGCCGGTCAGAGGTCCCGTCGTGGAGCCCTTCCCACCTGGCTGTCTCACTTGCTGTCCAGCCGCCTCCAACATCACCACCGCCCCAGACCCTGGATGGAGATCTGCCAGATGTGAATCTTGCCTTTCTCTCCCTCCTTCTCCCACTCTGTCTCTCCCCTTGCACTCTTAAGTGAACACTAAATCTCCGCTAGGTCTTGAAGTTTACAAGGATGGTGCGCATGCTCACTCATACATAGCTGCATGCACACACACACACACACACATGCACACATATTCGAACACATGTGCGTGTACACACACACACACACACACACACACACACACACACACAGTTGGCTTCTACTCCATAACCAGGTTAGGTTCAATAGTTCTTTCCCCAAGGCCCGTGACCCATCTCCCATGGTTTCTTTTTTCATGAATATATGCTATTTTTTTCTGTCATTTAGTCGTGAGAAGTGGAGCTGAGCTGGAAGCTTGCTGTAGAAAAACATGGACATTCTCGCCAGCCCCTTCCGAGCTTCTTTAGAATATTATCAGACAACTTCTCTTGCTGAGGAAAACTCCAACTGCTGATTTTCCTTCTTGGCAATAGGTTCTCCACAGGAACAGGATTCTCTCCCTGCACCCAGCTTGCTCTCTTCTCCAGAATCGCCTTTGGCCTGGGTCATTCTCCTGTTGCAGAATACTCTTTGTTCTTCTGTCATCCTGGCTTAGAGGCCATAGAAGGAGCTACAGCATAAATTTAGGATGGAAGATAATAAACAATCGAGAGACACATAGACCCTGTTTAAGGAGTGGCTGCTATTGTGCTTCCTGCCAATTTGAGTGGAGATACATACATTCACAGAAAACTGTGAATTTACTGACTCTGATTTTGGTCCCTGCTGCATAGACCTTCCAAGGCCTTTTTATGATTTCTACATCCAAGTTCCAGAAGAATGTGTTTTGATGAGGACTGTGGCAGCTTCCAGAGCCACTGGCCCGTGAGTCTCTGAAGACTGCATCGCCTGTCCCACTTTATCATGATTCACTGTCATTATCCCATCCCTTCTTGACTTCAACTTTGGGAAGGAAGCTGAGCGTCTACAGAAAGACCAGGAGCTCTGAGAAATGCTGAAACAGATATTTTCTGTTTATGGCTTCGGTTTTAGCTCATTTTACACATAAATGTTGTTTTTCCTATGGAAATGTGATAATGACATGTTATTATGATTACATAGCTTCATTTATTCACTTTATGTTTACTGAACACTTCCCATGCACAAGGTTATGAGGTGGAGACATTAGGGTAATAAAAGGATGACAGGAATTCTGTGCATGGAAAGCCCAACCATCCAGGGGAGAAGGGGATGTTGGCAGGGGTCGGGGGCATACAAAAAACCCTGAGTAGTTTGGGCCTGATAAATCTCCCCCTTTGCTAACTGTTAATTCTAGATCATCACATTTCCTGCTTGGGCTACAAGTAGTCTCAGTCCAGAGCAAAATGAAATATGTAGTTAACATCAACCAGTGTGGACCAAAGGGATACTGTATTAGTCCATTTCTTGCTGGTATAACAGAATACCACCAACTGGGTAATTTATAAAAAAGGAAAAAGATTGTTTTGAGTTCTAGAGGTTGGAAAGTCCACGAGCACAGCACCAGCACCTGGCAGGGATCATCCCATGGCAGATGGCAGAAAGCAGAAGGCAGAAGCAAGCTGGTGAGAGAGAAAGATGGAGCTGACCTTACCCTTTCATCAGGAGCTCACTCCCACAATAATGGCATTATTATTAGTCACCTCTTACAGGTCCTACCTCTCAACACTGTTACAATGGCAGTGAAATTTCAACATGAGTTTTGGTGAAAATTCAAATCATAGCAGATGCTATCCACCTACTCAGGCCGGGAGAATTTACTAGAGGAGCACTATTTCACCCTGCTCATTTCACTAAAAAGCTGTGCAAGCTCAGGACGCATTTCTGTGTCCCCTCTGGGGACAGCCACTCACAGCTTGTCTGTATCCCACCCACACAGTCAGAAAGAACCCAGTCTTTTTCTGCACAATAATGGAATCTTATGTAAGGTGTTGGGACAGAATCAGGGAAGGAGTCCTTTCTCAATGTAGATAAGTTGTGTTTTTCTCACGGCAAAACTTTGTTTTGTTGCTTTGCTTTGTTGGAGATGAGCTTACTTGTTCGGTCAGTCACCTGTTCCAAGCATCCCAGGCAAGATGCTCACTAGTGGAGAAAAAGCAGGACCATGGTCCCCAGGGCCTCCCCAGTGTGCACTTATGGTAGAGGGAAGGAGCCGACCCAAAAAATGCACCAGCAAAACGACCTCTGCAGAGGAAGGAGAGGGTTCTTCTAGGAGAGGGATGGGGTGGCAGACTTTGGCTGGGAGCACAAGCATGGATTTGGGGATGATCAGGGTAAAGCTCAGGTCATGGGGTGCTGCCTGTCACCTCACAGAGGCAGGGAAAAGCCCCTGCAAGGCTTGTCCAGCCTGCATTCTCCCCACCCTGCTAGGAAGCCCTGCCCCTTGGCCTGGCTTGTTCAAACACACTCAGAGTTCAAATTGGACAGGTCTAGGTGGTGTCCAATAACTTGTTTGTCTAACATCATCCCTGGGTGACGCTGACACTGCCAGTCCAAGGACCCCACTTTGAGAACCACTGATGTCATCCCTTAGGCCTGCGGTGTGGTAATTCCATGGACCTTGTAAGCTCTAGATGCTACAGTGATGAAGTGAAATAATGGATGCAAAGGGAGTGGCTGGTGTGTCAGAAGGAGCTCAAGGATTTTCAAATATATGTTGATCATATTATTTTTCACTTAAAAATGAGGATCATGGAAGTCTTTGGGTCTAAGACACTGGATTTTTAAGAAATTCTTCTTACATTTGGGGCTTGAGTTCTTAGCTGTGGTTTTCTTCCAATTGATGTCAGCTAATATTGAGCAGTATTACATCTTCTAAATCACTCTTTACAGCCCCCATGGTATTTAAAATATCTTTGTTCCCAACATCCTGGAGTACTTGACTAACCCTTTTCCAGATCAAATAAAATCCCTGATGTTTTGTTTATTTACAGCTTTTGGAGGTGGCATGAAAACTGAGGCTTATTGTTGGCACACGGTGGGTGTTTTTCACCCTGTGCTACCTAGAGGTTAATTGAAATGAACACCCTGGAATAGAGAAAGTAACCAAATACGAGGAAGGCAGGAAAATATGCAGTCTCAGGTCCAGCCTGTTGCTCCATTGATTAATACAAATGGCAAAATCCCAGAAACTGAGAGCGTCCAGGCCCCAGAGCCACATCTGAGTGACTAAGCCATCGGCCAGAACTTGGGACTTACTAGTTCTATATTTTATCCTTTGGGGATATCTCACGTCACACTTTTTATTATTGTTAACATTTTTATTTTGGAGATAATTTTAATCAACATTTAAGACAAAGTTAGAAAAACAGAACAAGAACAACTGTACTCCCTTTACTCAAACCAACTATTGTTACCTGTTTGCCCACAGCGTTTTTATTTATTCTCTGTCTCTGAGTGTGTGTCTGTGTGTGTGTGTGTGGTTTTTGTAATGTAGGTATAGTATGTATGTGTATATATATTATATTACAAAAACCACACACACACATAAGTCACTTTAAGGCAGCCATTCTCCTGCACTTCATCGAAACCTACCTGTCCCCTGAATAGACCAAGCATTCGTGGATGCTGAAGCATTTGTGGTTGCTAAGCATTCGTGATGGTCCTCGCCTGAACCATTCTGTATTGTGAAAGCCGCAGAATGAGGCTTTGTAAGTTCAGCACACCCTCCTCACAGACCAGCCATAGGTAGCACTTGACTGCAAGCAAGAGCTGCCCCTTCTCCCCTGTTTGATGGACCTACTTATTATTGACATTGACTCACTGACTCATTTGCAATAATTCATTGTTCTCCTTAATGTTTTTGGAATACCACTTGTCCTGGGCTTGGCTAGTGGGAACCCCTTCTGGTGGCTCCATGTCCTCGTGTGACATGCTCCTGTTGTTTTTTATTTTAAGCATTTTCTTCCCTTCTGACACAATAAGATGTTCCAAACTGACAAAGATTCGCTCCTTGACTAAACTCTACTGAGGCCCTTTTGAGAGCTTTTTCAACTAGACCTTGACTCTGGGACTTCTGGGTTTGTCTCTGTGTTGTCCAATTTTAGCAAGAATCTTTTTAAGTCAGTTTAGCCCGAGTCCACCATTCTCCATCTCTGGTCATGCTAGATATCTAATCGGGTTTCTCATTCCCCACGATCCCCCAGGAGGTGTCAGATCACCCTGGCTGCCTCCAGCAAGCATCTTGCCAGGTTGGTTTAGCTAGACTCTCCCCTGGCCGCCAGTGTTTCCCTTCACTAATTTTCAGTCCGCGAAGACCCACCACGCCCCTTGGCCATAAATTCTCACTTTTTCTTGTATTCAGAATTGAGGTCAGTTCTATACTGGAGCCTCTTTTACACAATTGCAATAGTTTCTCTGAATGAATCTGTTTTTACCATTTTAACAAACTGCCATCTATGGATTCTCTTTGACAGAACTCATCTATTTGCCCCATTCTCTCTGTCTTTTTTAATGCCTAAAACAAGGCAACTGGGTTGTTTTGTTTTAAGGTTCTGTCTTTTTTTAATGCCTAAAACAAGGCAACTGACATCTATCTATCTATCTATCTGGTTTACTTTAACACTATAAAGAGAGTGTTCTTTACTACATACCTGGGGTTCTGAATGGAAGTGTACTGGTCAAATAGGACTCCTTGGTAGCAAGAGGCAGAAAATCTGACTTGAATAAGCCTGAGTAAAACATTGATTAATTGGTCAAAAGAAGCCAAGGGAGAGTTGAACAATTAACCCCTGGGACGGGAGGGATGTATCTGGCCCCAGGGACCGCTGACAACCAGGATGCAGACGCTGCCAGGCGTCTCAGCTTCAGAGCCTCATCTTTGCTTCTCCCAGTGGGCAGCTGCAGCCCTGAGCTGTGTCCCTCAATAGCAGAACATGGCATAACATGCCTGGCTTACTTTGCTCAGTTTTCACCATCAGGGAATTCCTATTCAAAACTGCTGGGGAAGAAACTCAGAATTTTCTGGCTTGGCTGAGGTTTCCAGCCCTGGACTAATCAAGAGGGCCATGGATGCAAGCTCATAAGAGAGGATGGATCTGGTCAAATGGAAGAAAGAGGGGAGGAGGGGCGGGAGCACCAAGCAGACAATCTTGTGCCTGTTTGTCACAAGCATGAAAGTGGTTGACTCCCACTCCCTATTCTCAGGTGTCACAAGGGAGCTACTTCTCTTCTTCTAAGTGATGCAGGAAGATAAATTTTCCAACAACCTCAAAACCGTATGATGTTCCTGACAAAGTTACATGGGTAATAGTAGTGAAGTAATGAGAATGTCAACCAACCCCACCTCCTTGTCCCACATTTACTTGTCTGCACTGTGGCATTACGTGTATTATGTAAATAGTGAAACAGCCATCAGGAGAGAGAGGCCCTTGGAGATCAGTCCTAACTGTCTGTGACTTTGGGCACCTGGCCCAACCTCTTGGACATGCGTCAGCAGTGGTGAATCCCCACAAGTCAGTACCAACCTCAGTTCTTGCCTCCTCCGAAAAGAATAATTCAACTGAGGAAACATAAGGCAGAAGGGGAGACAGAGACCGAGGCAAGTTTTAGAGCAGGAGTGGAAGATCATTAAAAAGCTTTAGAGCAGGAATAAAAGGAAGTAAAGGACACTTGGAAGAGAGCCGAGTGGGGCAACATGGGCGATCGAGGGTACTGTTTGACATGCGACTTCGGGTTTATATGTTGGGATGCTTCCGGGGTCTTGCGTCCCTTCTCCATGATTCTTTACTGGGGGGAGGCTGTCGGCATGCACAGTGGCCTGCCAGCCCTTGGGAGGGCCACAGGTGCAGTGTGTTTGCAAAGTGGAGTTGTGCACTGCTCACTTTGAGGCATTCTTCCTTTACCAGCTGAATGTTCCTAGAAGGTCATCTAGCAGTTACATTCCTCCATGTTGCCTCTTAACATGCATGCTTCAGCCCACTCGCCCAACTCCTGAGATCTTATCAGGAAACTGCTGCTCATCAGCTTCAGGTGTTTTCTATTTATTGGGAGACTGTCTTTCCCTGGTGCCAGCTGTGACCAGTTATTATTTCAGAGAGACAATGTAACAACTGCCTAACCATCACCTGATGGTGGCCTGACATTCCTGAGGGAAGGAAAGGGTCTCTCCTGCCCTGCTTATGTCCACTGGACTACCTACTGTAACACTTAGGCTAGCTTGAAATTCCCTTTCTGCTCTAAAATCCCTTGATTGCGTGGTCTGTATTAAAGCAGACCCATTATTTTGACAACTTTGGCCTTGCCTTTGCATAGAGCTCAGCCAACTCATGACTGTTGGTGACCACAGAGGGACAGAGAACCCAGCCATGGACCAGCCTCCTTCCCTCCCTATTACCTAATTCCCAACTCCCTTCTGGCAGCCTTTGACATTCTTTTGGTTTGGACCCCATCTGTGGGTCCTGTTTCACCCATCAAATTCCAAATTAGGTTCATCTATTACCATAACAACAAGTGGACAGCATGAGGCTGCCGGCCGTTTCTACCTCCAAGTGACAGCCCCTGAGCTCATCATCCAGGAACAGCCTCACTGCACAAAGCCACCCATGTTTGCGGACCTCATCGTCACCGCCAAGGTGGTCAGAACAGCAGCCACTTCCACCGCTCACTGGGAGGAGCTCCATGAGGCCAGGGCCTCCACCAGGATTACAGAAAGGACAGTTGGAAGTGGGTGCTGAGTTACAGTCAGGGTTAGGTGACTTGTGTTTTGACTTTATTATGAATGTGTCATGTTTCTAGGAGTATGAACATGCTTGGAAAATGGAGTTGAGATTAAACTAGTGGTTCCACCATGAGGGATGGGATTAGTGGTTCCTGGGCCCTGCCAGCAATGCAGCTGTATAGACAAGCCACAGTGACCTAATCTCCCCAAGTATGAGCTGGCCCCTCCAGCTGCGACGGGGGAGTGCTAGCTGGAGGGTGTGAGACAGATTTGAGTGAAGTGGGAAAGTCTGTGAGTGTCTGTGGATGCGAGAGGAGAAAGGGATGCTATATTAAAGAGAAAGAAATATATCCATGATTACAGAGAGAGACCATGAGGGCACGTAGTGAGTATTCCTGAGCTCAGGAAAGAGGAGAAAGGCAAAGGAGAAGATATAGGCATCAAGCAAATTAAGAAGAAGGCGATATCCATGGCAGAGGCAAAAACCAGCAGGAAAGGGGACGGACCAGTCTTTCCAAAGGAAGTGAGTCATGTTCCATCTGCAGAAAAGTGGCTAATAAAAAACGTTGGTAAAATCAGTAAGTTTTAAAGTATTTGGTGATTTTCAAAACAGGATTAGGGAGATGCTGAGTCCTCATTTGGAGCGATTTTTCCCTGGTGCAGAGTGTGGACAAGCTCACTTCTTCCCGCACGTGGCTCCTTGAGACTTAATGAGGAGTCATTCTAATACATATTTCTTCCACTCGCCGAGTTAATGCCCAGCACATTATTCCAGTGGTAGTTAAATCATTCATGGATGGTCTAATTTCACTCTCTTCTCTTCCTTTTCTCCTTCCCTCCTGCCACTGTATCTCTTTTGGATAGATTTATAAGTGAACAACAACTGAAAGTAAAGAACTTTCAACAACTCTTTGGTTTATTTTAACCTACATTTTTCTATCTATTTTTAGATAGTTAAAAAATCAACAAGGTATTATCAAAAGTATGTTTTTCCAGGCCTTTTGAGCTTAAAAACTAAAGACAATATCCCAAGGCAAGGATGCAACTAAACTTCTCAGACAATAAACTTCACACACTCATATTTCATGTATTTCTTTATATCAAAACTAAACTGAATATTTGAACTAGAACAATAGACCATGTAGATTCAATTACTTAGCTATTACACATTTTAAGAACACAAACATATTAGTGAGTCAATCAAAAGTGGATATTTTTTAAAAATAGAGACCAAATTATAATTTCTGAATGGCTCAAATTAACCAATTTAGAAAGTCCAAAATTTATTCAAAAGCTGGAAATCAACTCCTGTAAAATTAGTAGATTTTATACAAATGGACTAATCCATTTTATACAAATGTGTACTCCTGTGAGTTCAACTTCCCTGTGTCTTTGTGTCAATATTGTATCCATAGCATTATTGATCAAGATATGTAAAACTCCTGGTGATTTTGACTGCATGTGTGGCTGTCTGTCCCCTTTCCCTGCACATCATGTGTGAGTCCCTCTATATATAGAGAGGGAGTCTGTGTGTGTGTGTGTGTGTGTGTGTCTGTGTGTGTGTGTGTCTGTGTGTGTGTGTGTGAGAGAGAGAGAGAAAGAGAGAGAGAAAGAGAGAGGAGAGAGAGAGACAGATTTGGCAAGGTTTATTTGGAAGGGCACAGAGTCTATCAACCCCAGGTCCTGAGAGTGCACTGGAGGGAAAGGGGGGATTTCGGCGAGCTTTCTTGCTGTGTTGGCTGCTCTTGGGGAAAGGCTGCAGGCCCAGTCAGAGCTGCAGGACACGGAGGGGTGTGTGTTCCAGGAGAGCTCCATGAACCCCAGCACCAGCAACCTGAGCAGGTGTGTGAGCCAGCGTGCAGTCCTGCCCATAGGAGGTAGGGCAGGGTGTGGAAATACCAGACGTAGAACAGGTAGTGGAAGGGGCGGCTGAAGCAGATGCCAATGGAGTTAGAGGTGAAGAGGGCAGAAATGATGTGGTCGGGTATGAGGGGCTGGGGTGGAACCTTCCTTTTGGAGGGATTCTTCAGCAGTGACAACATGCATTCCCGCATCCTGCACCACCAGTAAAGGGTAAACAGCAAGAGCAGGTTGAGGTGGGAGGCCAGCAGGGCCAGGTGGAAGGCAGGTGAAGGCAGGGAGCCTCCGGGAGGAAGCACCGGTTCACTGTCAGCAGAACAGAACCTGGCAGCTAAGGTCAGAGGAGCAGGACAGGCAGCCAGTGGGCTTCTCCAGCGGGAATGGCAGCCCCAGCACCACCTGAAGGCCAACACAGATGCCCTGCTTAGGGAGGGCACCACGGAAGCCGAACTGTGTGAAGAGAAGAAACAGTAACCCAGGGGTGAAGAGCAGCACATTCATCTTCACAGAGACTTCCAGGTCCAAACAGCAGCAGCCCCAGCCCAGGGCTGGGCCGGCAGGAGGCTGACACTGAGGCCACTGGGTCAATGAAGAGCC